>BQNB010056852.1:27620-38481 GCA_026074375.1 Tanacetum coccineum
TGTAAGTTTCAGAGACGAGTTTGTCCATAACCCCGATTCCATTTCAAATGATGAAACACCCGATTTTCCTACCCACCTTCACAACCCCAAACATCTTCTCTCGACCAACTTAGTTGTTTTCATTGTGGAGATCAGTTAGAAGATGGTGTACCTTGTCAACGGTGTACTTGCAAGTGGTGTGGATATAAACTTAGTGAAGGATTTTGTTTGTTTTGCGCTTCAAAGATGGAAATTCATACATTGATACTCCTAATCCGAAATCTTTCAATGATCCTCCAAACATTTTCACCCACCCTCTATAGCCCCAGCACGAGACATACTCGTGTGAGTTATGTGGGAGCGATTCTCACTATGGGTTTGATTATCCGTCATGATTCTCGTTTGTCTATGAGCAGGAACCGAGCTACAATCAAAACTTTGGTGATAATTATTATCCATAAAATTCACGGAGTTTTCCTCAACGATATCTTTCTTGTGAAAACTGTGGGGGACCTCATGAGAATTTTTTGTGTCAACCAAGGAATCAAAATTACTTTGAGTCTAACCCTTGCTATAATCCTAATTCCTACGGTTTTGACTAACTCACACAGACATCTATCAATCATCAACCTCCTAAAGAAATGAGTATCCGAGAATTGCTACTTCAAAATTAAATAATGAATTTATTGAAAGTGTACTATCTATGTTTGAGGAGTTTCGTAAATGACTGCAGGCTGCTAATATTAGTACTCATACTCCAGAGCCTTCGCGACGTTTCAATTCTTTTTATGATGACGATGATTGACCGAGTCGAGAGTATTTTTCCTTTGAATGAATTGTTTCTCAAATACCTCTCTCAAATTCCTCCGTCGATTTCAATTACACCAGTCTTACCGATTATGGAACCCAAGGACTCTCTCAGTATGGGGGATGAGCATCTTAGCACTATTCCTGAAAAGAAATCGGATGAAGTAATAAAGTCTAGTGTTGAGGACCTTGTTCTAATCCCAAGTGAGTCCGAGGATACATCCAGGAGTGATAGTGAGTGTGATTTACCTTCGTGTGATGATTTCTCTCCCATTAACATTCCTGAAGGAAAATCCATGACTTTCTCTAACCCCTCTTCGATTCAAATAATGATTTTACTTCTAGTGATGAAGAGTCACTATCCGATGAAGACGTTCCGAAAGGTAATGTTAAAATTTACTCGAACCCTCTTTTCGAATTCGATGACGAATATATCTCTAGTGACGTAAATCCTCTTTTTGATGAGGTGTTAGAGAACAACGAGAGTAAGGACTCTTGTGTTTCTAACCTTGATGAGTCGGCTTTGCTTCTCACACCTCTTTTCGATGCTAATGAGGATAAGTGTTTCGATCCAGGAGGCGAAATTAATGAGATCGATGCTTTTCTTGATATAGATATTTCTACGGATATTAAGAACGGTTATCACAATTCGAAGGGAGATATAATCAATCTTGAGAGTTTGCTTATTGATGATACTATCCCTAATCTCCCTCCTAAGGTGTTTTAGATCACGGCCCGAAGAACATAAAGGTTGAACCTGATTATAGAGATTTGAAGAGTATGGTCAAAGTTTTCGACCCCGGGATTCATTAGAAAACGTTTTCTCTAACATATGTGAGATTACCCTTTCAGGATCACCATTATCTCTCCCTCACATATGTTATCTGAATTTTTCTTCCTTATTTCACCTATCCGATGGAATCTCCTTTTCTTTTCTCCTCTGGGAGTAAGGATACTATTTTTAACCCCGGCATCTTGGCTTTTCATTTTTCTTCTCTTGAACCTGTGGCATCTCATCGGAGTGGAACTTTCATGTGCTTCAATGTTTATCCAAACATCTTGAATGAAAGTCCGATTGAGATTTGCTAGAGACTCGCATAAAAACAAGCGCTTCTCGGGAGGCAACCCGTGTTTCTATCTTCTTTTCCTATTTTCTAATAAGTGTGATGTGAGGAGGCTCGCCTCTTCTTTTCTCGTGTTTCGTGCCTTGTGTTTTATGTCTAGGATTGCCCGGATTATGAAGACTCTCGTGCTCGTAGTTTTGTCCATCGTTCACTCGAGCTTCAATCTTTAGCATGCTTATATATGGGAATTCGATATCCTAGATCTTATTAACTAACGTTTATCTATTAGCATAATTAATAAACGGCTTTAGATTTACGTAGAGATCTCTTTATATTATAATTATGCATTGAATGTAGTATGGGGGTGGCAATCTCACATTGAGGACAATGTGTAGTTCTAGTATGGGGGTATCTATCGATTTGATCTTACTTGCATTTGCCTTGTCTTCACGTAACCCCGTTTTGCCACCAAAAATACAAAAATTATGTAATTTGATGCAAAATAAAAAAAAATTCAAAATTTAAAATAAGTGTTTTGAAAAATTGTTTGACTTTCGACGTGAGAATAGAATAAATTTTGACTTAATCGAGCATGTTGCGCTCTAGCTTGCCCTTAACTATATAAATGAAGTTTTCTAGTCTTTTATACGTAGAAGCTTTAAAATTCGCTTCTAGCTTGTGTGAAAAAAGCCAAGAGTTTACAAAGTTTTCTATAATGACTTTAAATATGCAAAGTTGATTTGATTAGATAAGCATTCGTGGATTTTCTATAATGATTCTTAAATTTGCGAAGAATGAAAAATTATAGAGTTGAGTATAAGTTGGATGCTAAGCAAGGATTAGTTGGTTATCTTAAGAGCTTATAAGTGTAATTTGTGGCTTTTCCTCCCCGAAGCTTTTAACCGAACTAATAATACGTGCTCTTTTTGAAAACTAAACAAGTTAGTGGTTTTATCACCCTTAAAAGTCCTTTTAAAATCAACATTTTAGACTTTTCAGTCTTAGTTCAAATTTATACTTAAATTTTCTAAAAAGAAATGTTTTCTATATATTGTGGTAATAAAAAGTGTTGAGATTATATATATATATATATATATATATATATATATATATATATATTAAAGCTGGATCGATTGAGAAGGTTTTTATTTTGAGAAGATTGAGAAGGTTTTCAAAAACCATAGATTTTTAACTTTGATTCAAGTTTTTCAAGCTTAAAACTCATTTTAATGCAATTTTAATCAAAAATGTGTAAAAAAATATTGAATCCATGTTAAAAATCTCTCGATTTGAGTTTTAATACAGTACTGAATCATCTGTACAATTTTAATGAATCTTTACCATAACTAGATTTTAACAATGATTTGTGAATCAAATTTGTGATTTATAGATTCGATTCATTATTAAATGATGTTTAGTGTGAAATCAAATCAACAAATATGAATCAATCTTGCTCAAACTGAGATTTCTCAATCTTCTCAAAATAAAAAACTTTCAATGGAAACGGAGCATATACTATATATTATATATATATATAGATATTATATATATTTTATATACTATATATTCTATATATATATATATGTGACCTCCCGCCGACGGGTGGTTCGCCCAAAGGTATTTATATGTGACATCAATTGTGACGGACTGCTATTCATAGCTTGATATTTCCTGGTATAAAAAGCAACCTTCTGTTACAATAGGCACTTTGAGTTCATTGTCATGATTCCATATATCAATTTTTTTACTACTATCTAGTTTACCAAGATGGATCTCTCAAACTCCATAATGATCATTCTAGACAGTATTTTGCAAGAGAGCTTTCTTGTGATTTTAGATTGAAACAACCCTACTTACTAACATATTGTCTCTACTGCGTATTAGAGGGTTTAAAACAGCTCGATTAATTTAAGATTTAGTTGATAGATAATCTATAAGTTAAATTTATTGAACAAACAATTGAATAAAAAAAGCGTCATGTAATTTCTATAAACATAAGAATCAAATTTGTTAAAAATACAGATACTTGACGAATTCTGAGGTAATTAATGAAATTAAAAAAAGAAACTCAAAAGATATAATACAATTTTACAAAAAGTTGCAAGTTACAACTCTAACATAAAATGAGAATTGTTTACTTAACATACAATGTCTTTGGTTGATCTAACATTGAGCTCAAAGTACACCAAAAAGAAATAAGAATAGAAGTCCCGACCAACAAAGACCGTAATTACATAGATAATTGCTCATCCCACATGGCGGCCGGAAATAAAGTGGACATCGCCTTCTAGTAGATGGTGTCAGTGAAAACCATTGCTTGTGACATATGTTTATAATAACTTGTCACAAGATAGTATGCAAACTATAAGTTTAATGTGCAACGAAAAGAGTCAAAAACACTCACCGAAGATATAAGTTTGATCAATCAATGTATATGAGCAAATAAGGAACAATAGCATAACATAGCCTTCATCCGTGCATATATAAAAGAAATTTGTTAATAAAACTAATAGATAGCTTTATAATAAGTAGACTTACTTAGCTCACAAGTGAAGAAAACTCTTCAAAACTGATTGGCAAGGCAATGCCTCTTGTCATCATTATATATAATAAGAGTTAATTAACTACATGTGAATGAATAAATGAAGCATAGATGCTACTGTTTGCTAATTGTTACTTTACAATAGCATGTTATGTATTTTTTAGAAACCTGATTGGGGTGTTTTTTTAGAAAGGAACCATGAGGCCTTATTGATAAATTACATAAATCTTTACTATACCTTTATCTGCGAATATAAGATAAATTACATAAGTGTCAAACATTATGGCAAATGAGTTCTTGGTTTCATATTGAAGTACATGTAATTTTTGAGATCTCATATCGCAAATAGGGTAAGCACACGTAGGCACCACCTTGCTTCCATAAACATTGAGCCTAGTTTGGGAAAAAAAATCTATTAGTGTACTGAGTGAATTTGTTTGGAATTGGATAATAACACCACCGAACAAAGTTGTTTTTTTTTTTTGTAGTGTATGTTCGATAACCGGTACTAAAATTACATACTTTAATAGCGTTAAGTCAATATTATGTGCCATGTTGTGCAGCGCCTTCATAGCTTGCTGTCGAAAGTTGAAGTGATAATTTGTCAACAACTGTTGTTGAAGATAAGTAAATGTAAGTGTTATTAACATAATAAGAAAACACTAAAACTTACCATCTTGTAGTAGCATTGGACTTTTAAAATCAAAGTTATATTCACCTTAGTACTCTGAGGACTTCTTATCACTTAGGTTTTTTATGAGAAATAAATTTCTACATGATTCATTAACACGATGAGATTTGGGTCTTTAGTTACTTATGAGTATAAAACATTTACCTGTACATATACAACATATGTTTTTTCGTACTCGTATGTAGCAGGCATAAAAACTTCATTCTGTAATTCATTTTAGAGGCTGATCACTTACTGACACCTCAACACTGTTGCAATTCACATTTCTCTAGCAGCAAACATATCATCCTGTTTATAGTTCTAGTAGTGTTCATGATATAATACTAAAAAACTCCATTTTTGTGCATTTGTCAACAGTTATGTTGTTAACTTTCCCTCGACAAAGCAATTTTATGTAAAACAAAACAAAAAACAAATGGACAAATGGCCAATTAAGCATATATAAACTCATACGAAGATAACAAATTAGGATAACGCAGTGAAATATCTTTTATATTTATAGAATGTATCTTTACATCCAAATATTATATCATGGTTTGCTTTGAAAACACATGATCAATCACGAATCCCTTTTCCTATTTGATTCTCCACAACCCATTTACTTAAGAGGGTACCGCAAAACCATTTTCTCCCACTTATCTGTAAATTGCTATTAATCATGCTTATGTGACAATAGACTAATAATCCCTTTTTATCTGTTTTGTTCACCAAGATGTAAAGCCAGAAAACTTTTTACTTGGTCAGCCCGGGACACCCAATGAGAAAAAGCTATATTTATGTGATCTTGGTTTAGGTACATGTTTCTTCTATTTCGTATAAGGTTCTCTTTTAGAGATGTTTTATAAGGGTGCATTTGTGTTAAACATGAAGCAATGTACACTCACTTGCAACCCATCTGAAGCTCAAACTTTAGAAACTGATGGCATCGTTCCACAGACTTCCTTTTCACCAGCACTAACTAAGCCGGCTCTATCTGCATGGTTCTTGGTCTTCATATCATATGTGACCTTACTTAATCCTAAAGGCATGAAAACTACAACCAATAACTTTTGTTATGTAATATATTTGCCTTGTTTTTGTTGCCTATTTCTGAGTTGATGCAATTTTTGCTACATGTAGTAGGGACTAATTATGTATTTAAATTCTTAAACAACCGAAGAGTAAATATAAAAGGAAGTACCTATAATGCTATATTATAGCCTTCATCGTTATCTTGCTCAAAATAAAGTAGCAGCAATGTAACATTAAATTAACTACTATATCTAATAAACAATTTGATTAAAATATCAACACAATATAATGCTCAGAAAATTTAAAGTACCTTAAATTTGCTTTGTGCAGTTGAAGTAACTCTTACAAAGATCCCTGATTGAGCTTGTTCAAGACTTATCGATGCACACAACAATTGAGCTCTTCGTTTCTCTACATGCATTTAACTAAGTTGATGCACTTAATATCGTCAAAAGCAAATTATAATCGTGAAACAGAAAAAACACACACCTTTCCACTAACTGATGATCCTATCTGAAGGAGTCTGACTTTGACAGTTCCATTTAAGGCTCTTTAAGAACATTGCCTGATATGGTTGTCTTAATAGGAACTCCAAGCTTACTTAAAATAAGAAAAGGAAAAGAATGAGTACTTGAGCGAAAGTAGATTCAAACTTTGTACTTCTTTTATATGAAGTACCTGAATAGTGCTGCAAACATTGTATTCACGGTTCCGAGGTTGGATAATTCAATTTCCATGTCCATGCCTTTGACATCAATTGCCTATTCGATTGACAAAAGATATTCAACATTCATTATTATGTAAACTAAAGAAAATATGTGATAAACGGTAATGAAATGAAATTAAGAATTATGAAAACATAAAGATAGATAGTAATGAAATGAAAGAATATACTTGTTAGCCTCTATAAGAAATACAATAACTAAATTATCTGCATAGTCAAAAGTTCAACAGCAAAAGGTTCTTGTGGCTGCGTGTTAGAAGATAACTTCCTTCTTTTGGTGCTCATAATGTGTCTTACAAAAGCATGTAATAGGTTGTTCTTCATTTTTGACATGATTTTGCTTATTATTCATGTCTCTACACAAATCCCATTTGCTCGATGACCTATTCGCGAAATTAAGTTCATTTATTTTTTCATTTTAGGTGGACATCAACTGAATCATATTAGTTTGATAAATAGCTTACCCATTATTAGAGCTAGATGTGAAACTCTCTGATCTTTCCCCTGAAACTATGTAGATGGGTGTATGTTTAACAAACTAAAGTTGTAGAATGAAAACATACGCCTTTTAGTAGATCTATAAAGTAAACCACAATTCAGTTACGAAGACTTACCTTGTCACCATTCTTAATCCTAAAACGTGTAATGGGATCATGATCACGTGGCTTACAAATACAATCAATTGTATATAATGGGGACAATATTACATCAATCAGCACATGATTGTAATCTGACTAAAAATCTAAGCAATCAAAATATGTCATGTCATAATCAAATATATGCATATGGTCTTATAATGGTTCACAACCTTGTTCATACGAATAAGCATAGATCTAGGATTTACAAATAATTTACCATTTCATTCAAGTTTTCCTCCACGAGTAGCAAGTAAACATCATGCACAAGAACTCAATCAAAAAACTAATAATACCAAAAAGTTATCAGATTATCATGTATCGATCACTACTTTCCAGATTCTAAATCAGTGGGCCCAAGCGCATGGTTATTATGCGCGACAGATTGCGTAAGTAGGGACGTGTTGGTGTATATTACTCGTATAAAGGTCGTGAACCCGAATACTAATAACAATTTCAATTTTTAAAAAAAAAAAAAAAAAAAAAAAAAAAAAAAAAAAAAAAAAAAAAAAAAAAAAAAAAATAAAAAAAAAAAAAATTTTTAAAAAAAAAAAAAAAAAAAAAAAAAAAAAAAAAAAAAAAAATTTACCTTTATGTTGTCATTTGGACGTGTTATGTTCGCTGCAACAAGCTTAATATCCTTAAGACAATCATGAGTATAACTAAAACTTTCTTGCTCTGACATAAGTTGAGTGTGCAGTATAACCTTCATGTTCCATCTGCATAAACATAGAAAATTATTTATGTATGTGGTAAAATAAGAGCCAGTTTTTACTTATTGAAAAGATCATGGCATACCAAAGGGCAGAACTCGGCTGCAAACATGTTTGCGATATGCTGATTCATCAAGGCAATCAAAATCAGATTACTAATTCACTGTTTGATATGACCATAATCTAGTTTGTAATCTAAAATATAAAAGTTTATACATTTTAAACTAATTTGTATCTGGAAATGTAGGAAGAAGTTCTTCTTTCGCTGAGTGATCATAATCATCAAACATGCAATAATGCCTTGTTACAGTGCCATCACTTTGCTATGATATAATAACTATTAAACATTGAGTATCTTTTCCATATACGTATTGCTTATTATAAGTACTGTTATGTGTCCATATACTAATTATGTATTTTTTATGATTGCCTAGAGAGTTTTCGGATTAAAAAAGCCCATTATTTGGATAAATATCAAATATAATTATAGAGTATATCTTGTTATATTTTAAAATCAAAAGATATCAACATACATTAATACTACTTATTATTATTGTTTTGGATATCAAAACACAAATCAACAGTTAGCTCAGTTGGTTAAGGTCATTGCATATTAATCACTTGGTCACAAGTTCAAACCTTGCCAATGTCAAATTTTTTAAAATAAATTCGAGAAATTTAAAATTAAAATACAAGAATAATTTAAATCAATTAAATACGAATTATTTAAAAATCAATAAATACGATAAATTACTATATTCTTGCCATGTATTGCCTTGACATCATGTGTGTTCCGTGTCATCGTTTAGTGGGTTGGTACACTATTTCATATTAATCAGTCTAGATATCGTGATGATGAAAAGTGTTAAAAAATAATAATAAAATAATAATAATAATAATAATACCTTGTTAGATTACTGGATCATGGTCGGCTCGCATACCAATGTGACAGTCTTCATATAAGGCAAGGACCGAAGCTGAAATAACACAACTGGATCATGGTCGGTTGATGTGACAGGTTGTTTAAAGGGTGGAGGTTATAAGTATAATTATATTAATATTGAGTATAATGTATATGATTAAATAAATATGGGGAAAATCTCTTTTTTTAAAAATTTAAATATGATTTTGAACTAAGACTATTTCGCTTTAAGTTGTGGTTTTTCTAAATGAAGTGTTAGTTTAACGAGAAGCCTAAGAGATTTTGATACCGAAGGTCCGTGGATTTCGATACTATTCTCTGTGAGGTGTCAAAAGCCTGGTCACCTAAGCCGGTCTCGGCCGGGATGTGCTGAGAAGAAAGTCGCTACATGGAATGATCTCGCCTTCAAAATCATAATTCTTGGGTGGAAGGTTACATTTAGAAGGATTACAACTTTCTTAAAATTTCGATTCGATGGTCGAAATTCGATTTGAGCACATACACACTTATAAATATTGATCCATTGGGAGTGAAAAGTTAGTCTAGGCTTACACAAATTGCAAATATGAGTAGTGTTAGCATCTTAACTTGTATTTAACAATGAATTTATCCTTTTGGACACTATTTATAAATGTTTCTTGTTCCGTGATCCTAAAAGTTATAATTAAATAATAAAATTCGAACATAGTCACTTGTGAAAAATAAAAAAATATATAAAGAAATGGTAAAATGGGGCGTTTCAAAACTATTGATTTCTTAATCCCCTTAGATAAGCACTTAGCTACTTTTCGAGGTGATTAGTTTAGGGGGATTAGAATTTTTGGTTTTAAGCGTGTATTTATAACATTACGTGAGGACACGACAATAGCTTAGTATGGGAGATTTTGATATGTGCTTAAACACACATCATTTATTTCTTAATATAAAGCTAAAAAGGTCAATAATGACCAATAATACATGAAAAATGCATTGTATATGTGTGTTTTGTCAATTGTGTCTTGCAGGTAACGGATATTCAACAAAAGGACAAAAATAATGCAAAACGGATAAAACCGAGCACGGGAGTGGAAAGAGTGCAAATAATCAAAGCCAAAAGCATATTTTATCCCATTAAGATTTACACCTCAAGCCTAAAGTTATAAGCCTTATACATATCTATAAGTCCAAATCCAATTAATCATATCCTGGCCCATTTGATATACAAAAGCCCATACCCGGTCGAAGCCCAAAGGAATTTATAGCACTAGGGTCAAAACACGGGTCAAAAAGTCAAGTTACTATACATCTTCCCATTTTCCCTCTTTTTACATCAACACACTCACAGGGTAACCAGGGTAAATCACACCATTCACCCTCACACACTCCTTCAAATAATTCTAGAAGGCAAGCCTGACAAGCTCTGACACCAATGAATGACACGCTGGTGATCCTTGAGCATTTGATTGGTGGAATAGACGTGGTACATAATCAAGGGCTCAGATTGGAATGATTCAAGTCGGTTTGGAATGAAGGGCTAAGATTGAAGGATTGGGACGCTCCTCAAGGCTCTAGATCCTTCCCTTCATCACTATAAATAGAGGCCTCCTCACACAGCTTTAATCATCTAGCTTAATATAGTTTTAGTAGCTTAATGTAATTTTAGCTTATTTCCAATTTTTCTTGAATGTAATCTCCATTTTAAACTTTGTAATTTGTTTTGGTATTAATAAAATTTAAGTTTCAGTTATATTGTGCTTTAAATTTGCATTTTACTTTTATGAAAATTCGCTTAAT
>BQNB010056853.1:0-19201 GCA_026074375.1 Tanacetum coccineum
CCTATATTCATTTATTTACGGGCAAACCATTGTCACATACTCCGTATATCAAGTGTGCATTATAGTAATAAAAGATTTTTTTTTCTTTCTATTATTATTATCATCAGAAATACGTAATGATATGATGGAATATGGATAATGCTTATCTAACGACGTAAAAAAGTTCATCAGAAAGACACCCACTCTTATAATATTTTTGTTCAGTTGGCGGTGTTGTCACCTTGTCGCGCGGTCCTCATAATGCAGTATAACGGGACTTATAAGTGTTGCACGGAGCCTTCTTATAGTAGGTTCATGTCTCCTTTATTTAATTATTGGATTAGCTCGCTTTTGTTTGCATATATTGCTCGATCGCTCAAAATTACTAGTATTCCTTAGTAACACACCTTGTCTACTCAAATCACAATATTGTTAGCTTTGGCTTTGCTTTATTACTTTCACATGAGCACGTTTAATTGTCAGTTCCAAAGAACTCTACTCGCAGTAGACCACGAAACACGTTGTGTCATTATTAGGCGATTGTCATCTTATAAACCTTGCATCTTTCCAAGCTACAACCGATGTAGGATTTGCCTAGGGTACATTGAACAAAAATCTGTGGGAGTGCATCCTCATACGTGCTAAAAGAATGTCAACTTACTCTCTATTAACACACCCGTGATAATCTATTAGACATGTAGATTGATAAGGATAAGATTGAGGAGCTGGCCGAGACATTAATGAAGCAATTGGAACATATTGTGAAAAACATGTAAAACTTGTTTGTAATTTTAGTATCATCAACCCTTTTAGGTAATTACAAATTATTAGAAATCACGAGAGTGTGTATTATGCTCGGATACGAGTTAGATCCGATCACAATAAATATGCGGGGGTCGAAGGGTCACGCCCCCTTACAGGGGGTCAAGGAGCCTTACATGGCCAAGCGACGACGCCTCTTGTTTGTTTCCCGCCTAAACGATTTTTATAAATCGTCATTGAAGAAACTTAACAATTTTTCCCTTCAAGGCATAACCGATGGCAGTTACATAATACACACATTCGCTCTCATTCTAGCATACGAAAAACACATAATCTCTTTGTTTTGCTTTATTCTCTTGTGTCAAAAAACACGGTCTTGTTCTTTAGTGTTATCCCAATAAGGATTTTCGTAATTACACTTTTCACCTAAGGTTCGAATTTCCTTTATTCGAAAAATTAACACGCGCGATTTAAGCAGATCTCTAAGATTATCATCACACTTTTTACAAACCTAAATGATGTCATGAATAATGTCATCACTAGTAGGAATGAAAGATTGATGACATCATATTTCAAAAATGGGCAATACTGATCATTTGAGCTCAGAATTGGCATGATTACTTCCTAATAATAATCTGAGCTTCCTCGATTGTGAAACTTATTCAACCCTGCCTATAAATCTTTATAGGGCTTAGTATTCATTATCTTTACGTTTTGATCATCGATAAAATTGGTTTCCGCGTTTGATTTTCGGTGAAAGGTTCAAGTCGGGACAACTTGAGGACAAAGGATATGTTAGGCTAGCTCGTGACCTTTTAACTCGACATTCGAATCTGATTTGGGGTCACTATTGAAGAGAAACCTTTGTTATGTCTTAATCATAACATGAAGAAATTTTTGCCAAAGGGGTTCATGCCACCTTGATACTAGTATTAATAAGTTGCCTAGCTTTTTGGAATTAAACAAGCAAATCACACGTCCGCGCGTTTGCACGGGCGAGGGCTATTTTTTCCAGATATTTTTTTTTTCGTTTCGGGGGGGTTTTTTTTGCGATGCGTTATGCGGGGCTAATTTTAATATTTCTTTTTTTGTTTGATTCGGGGGAAAAAATATTTGCGTTGGGACGGGCTTATATTTCCCGAAATATTTTTATTTTTCTGGGCACGGTTTTGTAAATTTTTTTACGGGATTTTTTATGTATGAAATCGTTAAAATTGTTATACGGTGAGGTCTGTTTGTATTTACTTTTTTTTATTTTTTTACTTATGGGCAAGTTTTTGGCATATTTTTGGGGGCGGTTTTTTGGCATTTTTTTTCATGGATATTTCCTTTTTTTGTATGATTTTGGGAAATTTTTTTTTTTGCGTTGGGATGGCGTAATTTTTTCTCCTCGAATTTTTCTTTTTTTGTGACGGTTCGATATAAAAACTTGACGTGTTTTTTTTGTTAATTTTTTTACGGGATTTTTTGTGTAAGAAAATAGTAAATAGTTAAAAGTTGAGGGGCACCAAAGCTAATTATTGGGCTAGGTTTTTTTTTGTTACTTTGGCAGATTTTGGGCCACTTTTTAATGCGTATTTTAGGCTGTTTGTCGACCAATGTGTTTTTTAGTAATAATTTTGTCTTATTATTGCTTATGTGTAGGGCCTCTGTTTAAGTGTTATTTTTTTTGCTTATGGGTTTTTTTGTTTTTAAAATATAATGGGTTGTAATTTGTGACTTATCGATTTATTTAAAGTTATTAAAGTATCGTACGATGTTTCCGCTGGTATTTTTTTTATCAGGATTAATTCGAATTTTGTAATTTTTTTTCCTCCTACTTTATGCATACAAATTTAAAAAAAACAAAAACAAAATAATTTTAAAAAAAAAAAACTAAAATCGGGCTGACCCAAAATGAGAGCCCGTTACTGTAACAAAGGGACCACAGTCATAACAGATGGCGTAATTTGTCTCCTATTGTGTTATAGTTGTTAATTCTAGTGAATCGTAGCTTAACAACAAAAAAAGCGGGCCGGCACGGCATACAATTCCCAAAAAAGTTATGACAGTGAATTGAATTTAATGCCGACACTCATCTACTTTTGTTGATGCCCTTTTTTACACGGTGTTTGTATAAAAAATGTGGTTGGGTGAATATGGATTAGATCGCTAGATAGCGCTGGGCCAGCAAGTGGAAGTTTGATGTGGACTTTGTTACTAATTCAAGTAATGAAAGAGGCACATCTGCACAAATGAGAGTTAAACCGTTAGCTTTTCGTAAGGAGCGGACCACACGATGTAGTCCGGCGTGAGAGTAAGTATACATGTTTGTCAGAGAAATATTAGAGTATGTGTGCTGTAATAATGATTGGACAGAATGTACTCTTTTTAGGGTGTGAATGTCCCATATTTATATGCAAGCCAAATACTAGGGTTTCCTAGTATCTCGCTTGTAACTGTTAGTGGCCGGAGTGGGTCCTTTGTCGGACAATGGTCCACGTGTAATCGTGTTTTGCGGACGTGAGTATCCTTCCGCGGTCAGCGTTTGTCCGCGGAGGTGTTATAAGGGGTGAGGTATGATGATGCTACGTTGGTATTTGGGATGTTCAGAGCGTCACCCTTGTCGGCTTACTGGTCGGGTGTTGTAGCTATTGAGGACCTGGGACCTATATTGCGTATATTATGAAATGAGAACCAATATTCTTTGATATGTATATTATAAGTCAATCACACTGGACCTCCGATTGTAATGTTTCTTATTTTTGTTAACGAGTGTTCATGAGTAGACCTGATGTCTTGGTCATGTGTGGTTTTAGGGTTGTGATCAAGGAACTTACGCGTTTTTTTAGACGTGATTAAAAGTCGTTTCGTTTTTGTAAAAATTAAGTATGATTGTCATCCATTTTCACACGCAATTAGAACCAATAATAGAAGGAACAGACATGTTGGTTTTTTCTTGTTATGTTATCTTGGTGAAGTTACTTAGCTGGTCTATAATATACCAAAGGCAGTCACAGTATTCGTTTGTAGTTATCTAAAAACTATTGTCATATTAGGGAGAAAAAAGCTATGGATACAAAGTTCACAATCTTTACAAAACAGAAAAAATGATAAAGAGCAAACAAATAGATATTGCATATTTGCATGCATGTGCATGGTCGATTCATATCCTTGACAGTTGCTATGGACATAATTTGTTTGGTCGATAAATGCTTTCAAACTGGCAAAAAATTTGGAGTTTCAGACTGAAAAGTGGTCACTTAATTTGTAGAACTATGTGTGAAAGGTTCAAGTCGGGAAACCCTTGAGACAAAGGCTTGTTAGGCTAGCTCGTGACCATTTACTCGACATACGAATCTGATTTGGGGTCACTATGAAGGGAAAACCCTTTGTATGTCTTAATCAAAAATGAAGAAATATTTGCAAAGGGGTCATGCACCTTGATCTAGTATTAATAAGTTGCTAGCTTTTTGAATTAAATTCTAGTGACTCTTAGCTTAAACAAAAATAGGCCGGCACGGCATACAAATGCAAAATGTGGCTTTATGGAGTGAATATATTTAATGCCGACACACATCTCCTTTTTGTGATGCCCTTTTTTACATTGTGTTAGTACAAAAAATGTGTTGGGGTGAATATGGATCTGCTTGATAGGTTGGCCAACAAGTGAAGTATGATGTGGACCTTGTACTAATTCAAGTAATGAAGAGGCAATCTGCACAAATGAGAGTAAACCGTTAGCCTTATCGTAGGGCGGACCCCACGATTAAGCTCCGGTGTGAGAGTAAGTATACATGTTTATCAGAGAAATGTCAGAGTATATGTGTGTAATAATGATTGGACAAAATGTACCTTTTTGGGCTGTGAAACGACCCCTATTTATAGGCAAGCCCAATACTAGGGTTTCCTAGTATCTCGCTTGTAACTGTTAGTGGCCGGAGTGGGTCCTTTGTCGGACAATGGTCCACGTGTAATCGTGTTTTGCGGACGTGAGTATCCTTCCGCGGTCAGCGTTTGTCCGCGGAGGTGTAACGGGTGAGGTATTGAAGATGCTCACGTGCGTCTTTGGGATGTTCGGAGCGTCACCCTTGTCAGGCTTACTGGTCCGGGTGTTTGTTGCATTGGGTCTGGGCCCTATATGCGTATATTATGAACTGAGCCCAATAATCTTGGTATTCATATTATACGTCATCACACTGCGCACGATTGTACTGTTTCTTATTTTGATAACGAGTGATCATGAGCAGACCTGATGACTTGGTCCTGGTGGTTTCAGGGGTTGTGATCAAGGAATTACGCGTTTTTTAGAGTGATAAAAAGACGTTTCGTTTTTGTAACAAATTAAGTATGATTGTCATCCATTTTCACACGCAATTAGAACCAATAATCGAAGGAACAGACATGTTGGTTTTTTCTTGTTATGTTATCTTGGTGAAGTTACTTAGCTGATCTATAATATACCAAAGGCAGTCACAGTATTCGTTGTAGTTATCTAAAACTATTGTCCTATAAGGAGAAAGAAAGCTATGAAACAAAGTTCACAACTTCACAAAACAGAAAATGATAAAGAGCAAACAAATAGATATTGCATATTTGCATGCATGTGCATGGTCGATTCATATCCTTGACAGTTGCTATGGACATAATTTGTTTGGTCGATAAATGCTTTCAAACTGGCAAAAAATTTGGAGTTTCAGACTGAAAAGTGGTCACTTAATTTGAACGAACTATTGAAGCTGCACTAGTCACAAGGTTAAAGATTTTAGCGTAGTCACTAAATGGCTAAGTTTCATGTATCAACGAACGGGATATGTCTAGCTTTACAAAAAAAAATTCAGAAAAAACATATTTTCATCAGTTTTTTATACAAAAGGTTTTACTTACCATGTAGTTTAGTCATTGTTGGTGCGCTACATCGAAAATTAACGCAATATCTTTCACATGATGCACCAACTTATAAACCGAAAATTGCAAAAAAAAGGAATTTTCGATTCCAACAAAACCATATCTTAAATGGGACTTAATTACATATCATCTACCGTACATAGACACTTGGCTCCATTTGAAATGTCATGATGCATATGTTCATGAATGAGCGATTTTAAACACATTCAATACATAAAGTTAGAGTCTACAAGAAAGTTTAAACGTCAATAGCGACTCGTAAGATCAAGACTAGTGACACAATATGAGCCGTAACGAGTTACTTTCGATCTGTATCTTGCTATCAACCCCCTAACGTTCTCGGAAACAACATTTCTACCGCAAAATAATTGTAACGACATCTTACACACGTTGAAAATAAGGGGATATAGGATGTCATATTCAGAAAATTAATAATACATATGGGCGTTTATGCCAAATAAATAGTACCAAGTTTGGTCATAAAGTAATGTTAAAAGACTTTTTTTATTATTACTACTTTATCTTGATTTGAGTATAAAACTAAAAAGCTAAAGAATAATATGAATGTTTGAATGTGAACACAAAACAACTTAGGGGCCGTTTGCTTTGAGGGTATGGAATGAAGAAAGAGTAATCCCACCTATTTACACACACGTTTGAAATGCAACAATGACTCAAAAGTAATAAAAATGATGTCAGCACAATCATAGATTCATTCCATACTAAAGTGAGTGGTATCACTGTATTTTTTATTTTTTCACAAATTTCAACTCATCATTCTCTAATTCTAGTTTTATCTTATAATCAAACATTTTTTTTCTTATTTCTTTGCTAAATCTTGTTTATGTATATAACCTGATGAGGTTTGTAAGATTTGTTTCAATTCTTGTCACCTTTGTTGGAGCTTGTTAATAATCATCACCGGAGATGGTCATCATTATCATCAAATCTATGTCATTGGCATCACCGGATCTCTTTTATTGTCGGTGTCCTCGACCTTTCTTGTTGAACCTTGCAAATAGAATATATTACAAATATAGAGGAGGTGATGAGTTCAACCACTATTTCTTTCTTGCATTACTAGATCCTTTTCTCTTTGTTAAATTTGGATACGAGAGTCCAAAATGAGATGAAAAAGGTTTTCCTTACTGTTTATGCTTATATGCATATTTGTGGTTTAGGCATTTTAACTATACTTAGATTTTATATCCCCCCCCCCATAATTCTGTTTTTTTATTCTTATACCCCTCTTTTGGTATAAGAGGTCCGCCAGCCAATGCCCTCCACTACCTCAGATCACGCCACCCTCCCCCCACAGCCCCCCCCTAAAACACCTAGCCCGTTGGCATACACCCCCCCATTAATACGAAGTCACCACCCAAAACAACCACCGACGTAAAAAAACCCCAAAAACGCCCCCACACCCACCACCCCCACTCCTCACCGCCCCTCCCCCTCCGAAAACACCCCTAGAGAACCACCCACACCCCACCCCCAAACTCCCCCCCCCCAAGCACACCGCCCCCCCCCCCCCCCCCCCCCCCCACCCCCCCACCAAAGCCCCCCACAACCCATACAACCCACCCCCCCACATAACCCAACCTCTACCCCTACATCACCCCCCCCCTCCCATGCCCCCCCACTCCCCCCCAGCACCCACCCCACCCATCCCTAACCCAAACCCCCCCCCCCCGACCTCCCCAGCCCAAACAAGACCCACCCACCAGCACCCCCCCACCAGCCACCCACAACCCACACCCAGATATGTAAAGAACGAAATGAGGCAAACATCCTCCCAGTCAACTCACTCAAACACGAAAATAACAACACCACAACAAAGGCTCAACAAAATTCATCCCTGAGTTGGCAAATGTCCGGCAAAATCAAACTCCTTATAAGGGGGATGATTTATTTAGCAACAAAGTAATAAAAAAACAAAGATTAGCAAAAATTCCTAACTTACCCCATAAAAACACCAAACCACAAAACCCCCATCGAACATAAATTCACTCAAATCACAACACGGTCAGCTGCCCCAAACCCCCTCCGGAAGCAACGATGCCACACGAAACATTCACGTCATAAAAGTTCGCCCACAAACTACACAAACATGTAGTCCACACAGGTGTAACGATACGCCTGACATAACATCAACCTCTTATGCATGGTTTTTTCTACCCTCCACTATCACCAGAGCCAAACCAAACAATGAAAACATACAGAAAAACGCAACACATACCAAATACACATTGTCAACCTAATTATCTATACCGCAACCCTTAGTGAATTTGGGTAGTAAACCAAACGGCCCCCTATATAAAACCGAGTTTAATCGACAACGGACGGACCGGACACTCTGAAATATTTAGAAAAAAAATATTATTAGAAAAAAAAACCACTATATTTGTCAACATAAACCGAAATGGCATAAACATTAACCACGTTATAAACCCCGTTCACTTGCCCATAGGCTCCTATATAAAAAAACGTGTTGTGGTTTTTTTAGTTTTGTTGTTAATGTTGTTTGTAGTTTCCACTCTTGACACCATAGAAATTTGGGTTGTAAAAAAAAAAAAAATAAGGTGAAAAAAATCTATTTAAATGAAAAAGTAATTATATAATGATGAATACTAGTAGTTCAAACATCAACTCGATCACTATATTTAAGTAAACCAATTTTTCCTTAAAAAAGGTAACCAAGCAAGATAACTCGCGCGTTGTTGCGGACATAATTTTTTTTCGAATCGATTTCGAATGAATTTGGAGTGGAAATGTGCCCGCGCGTTACGGTGGGGCTGAATTGTATTCAAAGCATGTAATATTTATTTCACTGAGCATTTTTTAACGATCACGAAATTTGAATGAGTATTTGTCGTTTGGGCGACTATAATATTTTTAACTTTATTTATCACAACCAACAATATGAGGTACAACTTTTATTTTTATGTATAACACTACACTTACCTAGAACTTATATACTAAATGCCTTAATAATGAACAAATGGTAAGTATAATAAAAAAAAGATAATTAAAATACTTTAACTGTTTATCAAGAATCAAATAATTTCACTTGCAAAGTTTATTTCCGTATTGGGAGTTGGTATATTGACTTCGTATGGCTAAGTAGGAATTGCGTCATATGGATCTTCTAGAATGACACCTACATATTAATTAATCTTAACAATTGCAAAAAAGACTCTAGGCCAAGAGTGGGTTGGACTACAATAGCTGGGCCATCAAATGAACAGTTGCTAAAATGAACAGTAAAATAGCATCAAAAAGGCGTCATTTTATTTGGAAAATGAGTAATAGTATAATGGTTGGGTAAAGAAACAATCAAGCTACATCTTTCATACTTTGACCTCTCTACGGGTTACAATCACAACATAATACCCTTTTAGCTTGGATAAGATGAAACGTACAGGTGTGGTAAACGAGTTTGTTATCTTAGCTAGTATATCGCTTTGGATTAGCATTTAAATCAAATGAGAGGGTCACATATTGATCAATACGATAACCATTTGAAAGATGAATTACCACATAAGCAACCCGATAAATACAACTATCAATAACAACGTGCGGCCATTCAAGAAGCATAAATAATTCACGAGGCTTGCTACACTAAATGACGTCCATATTTTAGAGCTCAACACTACTATAAAAACAAGCATCGAGAAGGACCGCCCGGCGAAGAATCACCGTTTCTCCCCCCATGGTTTCATAAACCCCATCATAATTACCCCTACAACCAAACTGACTCTCGCTAACTCCCTACATGGAGACCCTTTTATAAAAAGACACGTCTGGTAAACATTTCCACCCAGAAAAAAAAATAATATTTAAGGCCGTTTTATAATAATTCCAACCTTACTCTATTGAAGTAACATACAATCAAAGACCGGTTAAAAGTTAAAGATCTGTCTATAAAACAGAGTCTCCAGACCCTTGGTAACTTTAAAACACTTCCAAAAAAATCAGAGGGAACTTAAAAGAGATCTTTTTTAAAAAAAAAATAAAAAAAAAGAAAAAAAGGGTGGCTAAAAAAGAAACAGAAAGAGGAAAAAAAAGGCAAGTGGACAGCGTTAAAAAAAAAGCGTAAAATCAGAACGGATCAGGATAAACGTCGCCCTCCCGATATATGCTGACCCCCCCCCCCCCCCCTGGCGCCACGTTTTCAAACCACCACCGTTCTATCATCTTTCAACACCCCATCAATCATTCTACATTATCCTTTTCTATGCGGGACTTGAAAATTTTGTATTTCTATCTCAAAATTTCATTCCCACTCCACCGACCCAAACCAAAATTTTCATTTCAAAAAACCCCTAACCCCCTTCTCCAATCTCCATATTCATCTTTCACCAAACACATCATCAACAACCCATCACTATATCAAGCCACAAAATCTTTACCGTGGCCACCAACACCCTCCATCTATTCACCTTGAAAACAAAACCCTAAACACCCCCATTAACCTCATGAGCTGATGCTGCCCGCTCCACCTCACCATCTCAATCTCGTCATCTTTCTTATTCTCGAACAACACACACATAATTAGCACCTTCTATTCAGAAAACCACCAGGTAACCATTTATATGGTATTGATTTTGAGTTTATTAAAAAATTTTAAGTTTAATTTATTTTTTCTTTGCTTATTAAAAAGGAGGGTTATGTGACTAAAGGCTGGATGAAGAATTAATGTAAAAATTGTTAACAAAATGAAGGTAATTTTCGTCAGATTAGTCAAACAAATAGAATATTACCATACAGATATCAAAACTAAATGAAAGTAGTAATATAGATATTTGATTCTTTCAATGTAAATCTGCAAGGTGGCTGAAGGACTCAACAATTAAAGGGATATTAAGACAATTTGTTCAAAAAAAAAACCAGTGATATTGAAGCATGAAGTGACAACAAGATGAGCCTTGTAGATTCTTTAAGGAAATGGGTTAGGATGAATGATATAGAAGGATTAGCTACCTGGAAAGGACGAACAGTTGATTAATAACTAGAAAATTGGGCCGGGCGGACAGAGTTGTGTAAGTCCATAAAATGTTCACAAACGAGAACACTTTTTACGGTCAACCTAGAACCCCCTTTTCAACGAATCATTGAAACTTCTTTATACAAGTTAGATGTTTCAAATGGAGTACAGAAACTGCGGTTATTTCCACTTTCACTCTGAACTTTTTCTTTAAGAAAATGAGTAGGGGGTTTTATGCATTAAAGGTGCACTGTGGACGACCTTCGACCCTACCTTTACCCTAGCATAAACAAGTGGCAAGAGAACCAGTCATAACAGGTCCGTGTAAGGGGTCCAAAAAGCAAACTGGGTTTGGGTTAAAATAGCTCATGTTTCTATCAAGGGTCCAAAATTGGGCTGCTTGACCCCAAAATTTTATTGCCGTTTTGTTATCTATATTCTTTTAATAAATAAACAACCCGATTAATTATGATCACACTTCATCTGTTTATTACAATTGTAATCAAGAGCTGGAAGAAAATGATTTAAGGAGTTGTATACATTAAAGGGAGACGTTGGGCGACTTAAAACCTATTTGAATTATTCCACTTTCAGCTAGTTTTTTGTCTGATCCATTTTTGTTTTTGACCTATACGAAGTAAATGAAAGCAAATGGCATATCTAGTTTAAATCTTTTTACATATTCCTCTGCTTCTTGATTTGTTGCGTTCCTCTTTTCTCCCTTTTTGTGTCTCAATATTAGCTCTTATGCAGGCTGGCACAGGCATTGCTGAACACATGGCTCTCGAGATATCAAATTAAACAGGTTAGGAGTCATCTCTTTTCTAACTCCTGTAACCTTGAAGGTCCCATAACTTATGTTTCTTTGATTCTGTTATAAGGATGCTTGCTACCACATAGAAATTATTGTAGTATCATACTTGTTACATGTTTTTTTTTTACTGGTGTATTTTACCTTTAGTACCAACTGAGTTTGGATCACAACAGAATGTGTAGTTTTGATAATTGATTTTCCTTTTCAATAACATGTTTACCTCTTAAATAAAGTTCCTTAGAATGTGTAACTTTGATCTCTTAAAGTGGTAATGATCTACCAAAATCATATTTGATGTAAAGTTAATTGATAAAGTTATCTCGTAAAAATTTTGCAAAGATGGGGCTCCAAGTCCACATATAGTTTTTTTCTAATAGTCAAATAGGTTCAAGATTTAGTATTTTTTTTGTTGCTTGTAAGTGACTCTTTAGCTTTGGTCTTTCTATAGACTATTTACGCACTCTTAGATATTGACTACCTTTATAAAAACAATTCATCTCAGTTTAATCTCCACAAGATACAATTCAGAATGGAAGAGGAGGTTGAAAATACAAGGATTCTTTAAGACATGGATGCTTGCCAACAAACTATGCTCGTGGTCCTACACATTGGAAAAGAAATTGTTTGACTTAGCTGACGTATCCGCAAGTTCGCTGTGTCTCCAGGGTTTCCCCTGGTTTTCTACCGCTGTGAACTTTCCTGGTATTGGTTTCTCTTCTGTGGAGCGTATGTCAATTGAACCTACGGAAAAAAAGTCCAAGTTTAGGATTCACTGTGTATCCTTCACCCAGGTTTCGACCTCTGTTGTTTAGCCATACAACCAGTGTGCTTCCGCAAGAAACCATGCGCGAATGAAACCTAAACTCCAATAAAATCTTGATATAAGTTTTAAAAATTCAAATTTTCAAAAATAGTCGTTAACTCTTTATAAGCCGTATAGATATCAAGGCAAGATCTTTCACATGATGCACCAACTTATAAACCGAAAAGTGCAAAAAAAGGGATTTTCGATTCTAACAAAAACCATATCTTAAATGGGACTTAATTACATATCATCTACCGTACATAGACACTTGGCTCCATTTGAAATGTCATGATGCATATGTTCATGAATGAGCGATTTTAAACACATTCAATACATAAAGTTAGAGTCTACAAGAAAGTTTAAACGTCAATAGAGACTCGTAAGATCAAGACTAGCGACACAATATGAGCCGTAACGAGTTACTTTGGATCTGTATCTTGCTATCAACCCCCTAAAGTTCTCGGAAACAACATTTCTACCGCAAAATAATTGTAACGACGTCTTACACACGTTGAAAATAAGAGGGTATAGAATGTCATATTCAGAAAATTAATAATACATATGGACGTACATGCCAAATAAATAGTACCAAGTTTGGTCATAAAGTAATGTTAAGAGATTTTTTTTTATTACTACTTTATCTTGATTTGAGTATAAAACTAAAAAGGTAAAGAATAATATGAATGTTTGAATGTCAACACAAAACAACTTAGGGGCCGTTTGTTTTGAGAGTATGGAATGAGAGGAATGTAATCACTCCTATTTACACTCGTTTGGTATGCAACATATGGAATCAAAAGTAAAAAAAATGATGTCAGCAGAATCATAGATTCATTTCACACTAAATGGCGTCCATATTTTAGAGCTAAAAGTAAAGAAATTTAAACTTTCCAAGGAAATGAAAAGTTGACAATGGTAGGTTCATTAGTGATGGGACAAACCGCAAAACCAAAAACACCAAAGTATTCCGCCCCAAGAATACCAAGAGACCGGACTAATTTAACCGGACCTCCGAAATAGTTATGAAAAAAGAAATTGGTCAACATAAACTGAATAGTTTTAACATCAACCCGTTCTCTATATTATTTATCAATGAACCATGTGCTTAATAGTGAATAGTTGTGTAAAAGAACAATCAAGCCCCATCTTCCATTCTTTGACCTCTCTACGTGGTACAATCACAACAAAAGACCCCTTTAGCTTAGATAAGATGAGACGTACAGGGGTGGTAAACGGGTTTGTTATCTTAGTTGGTCTATGGCTTTGGATTCTTTAGCATTCAGATCAAATGAGAGGGTCATGTATTGATCAATAAGATACCCATCTAAAAGATGACAACTATCAATAACAACGTGCGATCGTTCATGAAGCATAAATGATTCACGAGGCCTGCTATACTAAATGACCGTTTGTATATCAAAGCTCAAAGTAAGAAATTTGAACTTTCCAAGGAAATGAAAAGTTGATAATGGTATGTTCATAAGTGATGGGACAAACCACAAAACCAAAAACACCAAAGTATTTCGCCCTAAAAATACCAAGAGACCGAACCAATTTAATCGGACCTCTGAAATATTTCTAAAAAAAAGCAATTGTTCAACATAAACTGATCAGTCTTAGCATCAACCCGTTGACTATATTATTTATCAATGAACCATGTGTCTTAAAAGTGAATAGTTGTGTAAAAGAACAATCAAGCTCCATCTTTCATACTTTGAACTCTCCACGGGGTACAATCATAACAAGAGACCCATTTAGCTTAGATAAGAGGAAACGTACATTTGTGGTAAACGGGTTTGTTATCTTAGTTAGTCTATGGCTTTGAATTCTTTAGCATTCAACTCAAACGTGAGGGTCATATGATAACCATCTAAAATACAAATTGCCTCATAAGCAACCCGATAGATATAACTATCAATGACAACGTGCGGCTGTTCTTGAAGCATAAATGATTCACGAGGCTTGCTACACCGAAGACCTTCCATATTTCAAAGCTCAGAGTAAGAAATTTGAACTTTCCAAGGATATGAAAAGTTGATAATGGTAGGTTCATTAGTGACGGGACAAACCGCAAAACCAAAAACATCAAAGTATTTCGCCCCAAAAATACCAACAAATCGGACCAATTTAACTGAACCTCCGAAATATTTATGAAAAAAGCAATTGGTCAACATAAACTAAATAGTTTTAGCATCAACCCATTCACTATATTTATTATCAATGAACCATGTGTCTTAAAAGTGAAAAGTTTTGTGAAAGAAAAATCAAGCTCCATCCTTAATAATTTGAACTCTCCACGGTGTATAATCACAACAAGAGACCCCTTTAGCTTTGATAAGATGAAACGTACAGGTGTGGTAAACGGGTTTGTTATCTTAGCTGGTCTATGGCTTTGAATTCTTTGGCATTAAACTCAAACGAGAGGGGCATATATTGATCAATAAGATAACCATCTGAAAGACGAATTGCCTCATAAGCAACCCGATAAATAAAACTATCAATAACAACGTATGATCATTCATGAAGCATAAATGATTCACGATGTTTGCTACACTGAATGACCGTCCATATTTTAGAGCTCAAAGTAAAAAAATTGAACTTTCCAAGAAAATGAAAACTTGACAAAGGTAGGTTCATTAGTGATGGGACAAATCGCAAGACCAAAAACACCAAAGTATTTTGCCCCAAGAATACCAAGAGACCGAACCAATTTAACCTGACCTTTAAAATATTTCTGAAAAAAGCAATTGGTCAACATAAATTGAATAATTTCAACATCAACCCATTCACTATGTTTTTTATCAATGAACCATGTGTCTTAAAAGTGAATAGTTGTGTTAAAGAACAATCAAACTCCATCTTTCATACATTGACCTCTCTACGGGGTACAATCACAACAAGAGACTCTTTTAGCTTAGTCATTGTTGGTGCTTTACATCAAATTAGCCGAATACCCGCTCAAAACGATGGTGTACAATGACAAATAATTATAGTTGTCAAATCGTAATTCTTGTTCGACCTTTGATGCAAAACGTGTATTTTTTGAAATACAAAGCGTGTGTTTTTAAAATATATAATACATATAAAGCAAATTAGACACCCTCTCTTCCTTTATTGCCCCCAAAAAATTAAGTAATGGAAGTTGTAAAGCATAATGTACAATCCTTAAATGCAACATTTTACCAAAAAAAATTAAGTAATTCAAGTTATAAAACATAATGTACAATTTTTAAATGCAACATTTCACCACAAAATCAACTATCTAACAAATACAAATATTAAAGCAAATTGTACAACATTTATTCTTAATGCATATGTTACAAATATAAACTAATTAAATACACTAATTAATATTTTTTTTTTGTAAATGGTTTTTACCCTGGTAAAATATATTACTCAAAAACAATAAAGCTCAGGTAATATGAAAAAAACACCATATTAACTTGTACAAACATACGCACCACTGTGCTTCAAACCAAAACAAAAAAGATTGACATTTCAATCTTTACATCACACCGAGCCTAGCCAAAATAAATAAAACAATAAGGAAAAAATGACTAGGCCAAGAACATATTACGTGCCACTAATAAGAAGAGACTTAGGCACATTCCAAGTTGTAAGCAATGCTTCCATTCTGTTCGATTTTTTGAATGAGAAAGTAAGAAATTTCAATCGAACAGTAGCTAAAATGAGGTCTTCCACTTGTGCTTGCGATCTTTTATTTTTCTTGAATAATCTTGAGTTTCGCTCTTGCCAAATGAAATATGTGGATGCCGCCAACACAAGTTTAGCAATAGCAACAATACCCATGACCGATTTCTTTTTATGAAAGGATGATGCAGTTAATAATATCATCCATTCGAGCTGAATTAATTATGCATATAGCCTAACTTAAAACTCTAGCCATATTGACAGATCGAGAAGGGTAATGAAAAATAACATGGTCGTGAGAATCGGAACCAAATCTACATATCTGGACATCGAGAAAAGTTAAGTCACCCCGTAGGACTAACATCCCCATTGTTTTAGACGATTCTTGTGTCTTTAACTTTCTTTTAATAACAACCGCAAATGGAAAGCAATGACCGCGGGATACAATGAGCAAAACCATACTTACATCCGTCCAACCATAGTTTACCAGTTTGGTGAATCGTTCCCAAGCAACATCCAACCGATAAAGAATGGTCATTTTTCTCATTTGATTTCTTCCAAACCAAAGAATATACTGTTAGTACTTAATAAAGGAATGTGCTAAGTAGTAAATATTATGGTTATTTCGAAGCCCACTCTAAACGCCAATTCCATGCATTATTTTTCAATATATCCGCTAATGTCGCAGAGGACATGGTAAAACCCGTATTGTATATAATCGCGGGCTATATAGTAACATGGTCTATCAGAGGACATATCGAACCCACAATTGTCAAACCAAGCTAAAATAGACTAACATTACCCACTTTGTACACAAATTTTATTTACGGATGATAGGACGAAGTCGAGAGCAATTTACGCCCAACCCTACGTCATATTTTCACGAAGCGGGACGTTCCAAAAATTCTGACCCCTAAGCTTGTGCGTATGAACCCATTTATCCCTTAGAGACTCTTTAAGAGTAAGGATACTCCAAATATGATAAGTAATAAGAGCCACATTAAAAGTTTCAAGCCTTTGGATACCCAAGCCACCTTCATTTTTGGGAAGACAAACCGACTCCCATGAAACCTTAGCTTTACCACGACGCATGCTTCCTTGACACCATAGAAAACCACGCATGAGCTGTTCAATCTCCGTAATAATGCGAGATGGAAGAATAAACACTAAAGACCAATAAATATGCATAGAAGAAACAACCGATTGAACAAGTTGTAATCTTTTGGGAAAAGAAAGAAATTTGTTCTTCCAATTACCTATTCAACTTTGAACTTTTTCAACAAGCTCCTTACAATCTCTATAAACAAGACGTGTAGAAACTAAAGAAACTCCAAGGTATATAACAGGCAACGTACCTTCTTCAAAAGGAAGAACACCAAGAATAGCCAACTTTGTATGATTCAAGACATTACAAAAATAAGCGGTACTTTTAGGAAGGCTTTGAACTAACCCCGATGCATTCTTGAACTCATCCAAAGCTTGCATGATTACACGAGTAGAATTAACATCTCCATGCGCGAAAAGAAATAAATCATCCGCAAAGCATAAATTGATAATATTTAGGCTAGAGCAACGGTGATGAAATATAAACTCATCCGACTCTCTAATCTTACGCTTCAAAATGAGAGTAAGAATTTCCATAACGAATGTAAACAAATAAGGAGATAAAGGATCACCTTGACGAAGACCCCTTTTACCTTTGAAATAACCGGCCAATGAACCATTCACACTCACCGAAAAAGATGTGCTAGAAACACATTCCATAATCCAAGAAACCATGTGCGAATGAAACCCAAACTCCAATAAAATCTTAATTTAAGTTTTAAAAATTCAAATTTTCAAAAATAGTCGTTAACTCTTTATAAGCCGTATAGATATCAAGGCAAGATCTTTCACATGATGCACCAACTTATAAACCGAAAAGTGCAAAAAAGGAATTTTTGATTCCAACAAAAACCATATCTTAAATGGGACTTAATTACATACCATCTACCGTACATAGACACTTGGCTCCATTTGAAATGTCATGATGCATATGTTCATGAATGAGCGATTTTAAACACATTCAATACATAAAGTTAGAGTCTACAAGAAAGTTTAAACGTCAATAGCGACTCGTAAGATCAAGACTAGTGACACAATATGAGCCGTAACGAGTTACTTTCGATCTGTATCTTGCTAAAACCCCTTAAAGTTCTCGGAAACAACATTTCGACCCCAAAATAATTGTAACGACATCTTACACACGTTGAAAATAAGGCGATATAAGATGCCATATTCAGAAAATTAATGATACATATGGACATACATGCCAAATCATTGGTACCAAGTTTGGTCATAAATTAACGTTAGGAGAAAAAGTTTCTTTGGCACATTTTTTGTTTAAGAAGAAAAAATAACACATATACTCCACATCTGATCGAGTTATGCATTCTCGTATAAACTACACATTTGTTTTCGACTTGAACTTACAATCCACTTAGGTTAAAATACTAGTATCAATAATAATTATTTACATAATAGGAGAATGCAAACGAGCAACAAGTTGCGCCGCTAGCCTTTTATGTATTGCAATGTCAATTCTATTGAAAAACAATGTTTGTGGATCTAGGTGTCATAACATTACTGTTCATAACACGCTGGACTCTGGTAAGTAGCTCCACCGCCTAAGGTGCAAGGAAACCAAATGTATCAAACGCGAAAGGAATAAACACGTGTTGATTTTCAATGCATGTTTTCTTGTGTTTTGTCACTAGTATCGTTCTAGATTCCAGATACCATGCCAAACAAAATCCAAGTGCTAGTTGTTTGTTACCAAACAAGTTTTATGAATAAACCGGTAGTTGTTTGTCGCTAGTTGCTTCAAAATGCTCACAAGTGCTCGCTGCTAAACATAGCCTTAATATACAAGATTATCTCAATATAAAACTTCTTAAAGTTCGCTACTCACTCCATCTCATGATAAGTGTTCACTTTTAAAACGTACAAAGTTTTAGAAAATCTCACTAACTACACTCTTCATCAATCAAATATCATTTCCGCCCACTAAATTTTCTTATCATTAGATGAAATACAAAATGAACACTTATTTTAGAATAGCGCAAAATAGTTTGCATATACTTATTATAGAACGAAGCGAGTATTTTATTAGGTACAAACAAGTATTCCCCTAAATCGTAATATTGTCGAACTTCCTTTCTTTAATTACGCATGCTTAAAGTTCCTTATAAATACACTACATTCAATATTCTTATTTTGCCATAATATCATTTACACCTTCTTAACTTATTAGCATTAGCACACGGGAACTCTCTCA
>BQNB010056854.1:0-38480 GCA_026074375.1 Tanacetum coccineum
CACCTAAAATTACACGTACTAGTTTTTTATGACCTTAGAGCACTCCGTATAGTGGCGTTGAGCCAGAGCCATACCGACATGTCTAGTGATTTTACGATAACAAAAGGGTATGAGTACACCGGATCTTTGTTCAAGTGAAAAGTTCACTAATGCGTATTCTGATTTACCGTAGGCATGATGTTGCTGAAGCACGTTTGTTGGCCGACTATTTTGGTGATAATCTAAAATATCCGGGATACTATTTTAGGAAAATATATCGTATGAGCAAAAAACTATTTTTAAAAATAGTCCAAGGTATTGAAAATTATACATAGAGTAAATAACATGTTTGGTCCCTATGGTTGTCTCAAATTTCATGTTTAGACCCCATTACAATAAATTACGTCGTTAGTCCCCATCATAGCCACAACTGAACGCAGCCCGTCCATCTGCCTAACGACGCCTATTTTTCATGTTATCTTTTTATCAGTCAAGGGTAGGATGGTCTTTTACACATAAGTACTTGTCACAAAACTTCTAACAATTATCTTGTCATTGTCCCCACCCAAATCTTTCCATCTCTTTCCAGAATATACAGACAATTCATTTCAACAATAAAACACATCCCCCATCCTTCTAACTTTAATAGCTAAACCCTATTTTTTTTCCTAAAATTAAAACATCAAAATGTGTTAATGCTCGATTCACAGTATGGGTACTATTAAATGGAAGATACATGGAACCGACTTGGGCATTAGTGACGAAGATCTGTATGCATGTGCAAAGGAAGATTATGGTAAGTCTTGTTCGTGGGTTTTTATTATCTTGGATTATGTTTAATTTCTTTAGCATTTTATAGATAGTTGAAAGAGTTTGTTCTAAATGAGATTTGTCTTACTATTTTGTAGAACCTCATCCAACTTGTTTTACATTGAGGATACATCATGGTGGGTGTTTTAAGTTTTACCCAGGAAGGGCCTACTATGAAGGTAAGAGAAGTATTGTTGATATGGTCAATATTAAAACCTTTTTGATTCACGAGTTAAATGACATGGTTCACGATCTAGGTCACACTGTTAGAGGAGTTATGTTTTATAACTTTCAGGTACTTAGTAAGAACCTTGATATAGGGTTGCATGCTTTATCTTGTAATGATGATGTTTGATTTTTAAGTCAGTTTATAGGTGACCATAAGGTGATTGAAGTTTACATAGCACATGGTTGTACCAAAGTATACACTTATTACAACCCAAAACCGACTATTAGTAGTGTTGAGAACGATGAAATACATGAAGACAATGATGTTGTTACTAGTACTTATACTCAAAATGTTTTAAAGATGTTGTTCTTTGATATGTTTCCTCATCATGTTGATACTAGTGTTGATACTCAAAGATTTGCAAAGAGGTTGTTCTTGGATACGGTTCCTCATGTGGAGACACAAGGTAGTGATCAAATAAGCAGGTTTACTGAATTACCTCTTCAAGAGAATAAGTTTAGTGAAATACCAACTCAAGAGTCTAGGTTTACTTAATTACCTACACAACAGTCTCCTTTCCCAAGATTAGACAGAGAACTTGAGGAAATAGATGATGTATTTGGTAGTATTAACTTAAAATATGCTAAAAATGTTACTTAAGAAGATGTTGTTGAGGAGTCTTTGAATGTAAAGGATTACCAACTAAATGATATGGTTGCGGATCATACTGTAAGGGTAGATGCAAATAAAGATGTGAATCGTATGGAAGTAGATTCTTCTACAAGGGTAGAGGAAAGTCAGGGTGAAGTGAATGAAACAGTGGTTGAGGACTCATGGAGGGTAGAACATAGTTATGATGATGTTGCATCAACTGATAAGATTGATGATGACAGTTATGTTTATGAAAGAAGCGGTGAGGATGAAGATAGTGAATCTCAGAAGATGATGTTTTTATAGATGAGGATACCGATATAGATTAACTTAAATTGGATGTTAATTTGTTTGTAATGAACGAAACTGATCAAAAGAATGCGAGAGTGTTGATTGGTAATGTTCCAGATTTCATGTTTGATGAGAATGATTTAGATGTTATTGATAATGAAGACGTTGATAGTGATTCTGGTGAGGGGTGTGACATAGAGAATATTAGGAGTAGCAAACAAAAGCAATTAAAAAAGAGGAGATTACAAGAAGATGGTGTAGTTAATAAGCATGATTTTTTTGTACGGCAATCCTTTGGTAGTAGTAAGCAGATCAAAGATAGAGTTTACATGTACTCAATAGAAACAATAAAGAAGCTGAAATTAATAAGGAATGACAAAAGAAGAGTTAGGGCCAAATATGTTGGGCTAATGCCATTTTTTGACGTTAATGATAATGGGTTAGAAAACATGGGCATTCAAGTCAGTCTGCTAGTCACTCAAAGGGTCCAACAAATAGGTCAAGGGCATGTGGTGATGGTCAAGATTGTGCAGACAAATTGTGGTATATCTTATATCATAACACAGGGTCGATTCTTGGATCGGGCTAGTTTCTAGAGAGAGAAACACCAGAGAGAATATCTAGAGAGAGAAAGTGTTTCTTTTGTAAAATGAATTTATGACTAGCTTTCCTCTTCCAAAGTTGGAAGAGGCTATATATAGTACTTACAATAAATCGGGTATTCGTACCCGACTTAAAACCGAAAAACGTACTATTAACTATTAAACTACGAGCTATACTAAACAGTAAAATACACGGGGTGACCGAGTCTTTTTCTAATATCTAACAATCTCCCCCTAAGGGAGGTCACCCCTGAAAATACCAAACTTTAATCACTTCAGTCTTTAGCTCGTAGGCATTTGATCTCTTGTACATTTGTGATAGTAATCTTTTGATTCATCATACGCTTGTCTTTGACAGAGATCTTGAGCTTACTTGAGATCATCGCCCAAACATAATCTTACATCATCTTGTAGTGGATTGCCATCTTGTGCACTTGTAAATGAATACTTGACATCAGAGTTTGCGGAAGCTTTGACACCTTTATGAGGTCTTTCATAACATCATAACAAGTGTAGGTCGTGTCTTGGCCATCGGTTATTTATTTGACATCTCAGGAACTGGGAATATCCATCTCCATCTCCATCTTTACGATACCCTGTAATGAAACAGTTAGTAATAAAGAGAAAATTGATTTGAAAAGACAGTCTAAGTGTTTCTTATGAAAGAATTTTGTAACACTTCGAGAGTTTTGATTGTTTGTCAAATGATAAATAACCATCAATTCTTATACTGGAACAAGTTTGATTCACTCAGAACCGCACCATTGTTTCTTTCCAGTTGACACAAGTTTGATTCTTGTAGAATCGCACAAGTCACCTACCTAGAGCTTGTTTGATGTTGGCTCTAGCAGGATTTCCATCTTCATTGTGAAAAACTATCGTTTCACTCGGATGTTCTGGCAATATCACAAGGATAATGCGTAGGACTCTTAGGATAGACTTGTTTCCACAGTGTGTGAAAGACAAGAGAATTGGATATGTGTCCTAACGAGATTAATTGACGATCTCTTGGCTCTAGACTCAATAGTGCGTTTTGGTTTTAGTAATCGGAGGCTGGAGCAGACTGCCACCTATATTTGTGAGTTTTGGGTGGTTGTGTAATAGAAGGCTGGGTGTGAGGCTCGAATTATGAAACGCTTAAGGGGGGGTGTGGGGTGTGGTGCGGGGTGGGGAGGGAGGGGGAGAGACGAGAGATGTGGGTGTTTGGATTGTTGTTAGGGGGGGAGAAGGGTGTTTTTTTATGTTTGAGGGGGGGTGTGGTGAGGTGGGGAGTGGGTGGGGGGGGGATGATGATAGTGGGTGCAAGTTGGGAGTGATGATTGGGATGATTTGATGAGGTTGGGGAGGGGATGAGATGTGTTGGGGTAAAGGGGATGCAGTTTGTTGAGGAATTACTTTCGTTCACACTTTAGCTGTATTATGCCGGGTTTTTCTGTATAACCTGCTGTGCTTAAAGCGGAAGTCTTGGAATAGAACCTTGGTTGGTTTAATTCCATACTTGCTCCATCTCAGTCGTTCGAAAATTCTCGGATGTTACATCGAACCTTTATGTAAACTTATTTTTTCCACTTGGTTAAACATTATGAAGTGTTATGAATGATACCTATGTCTTAAACTGATTAATTATTTTTTGTAAGGTATGATGCACTATTTTTATAAAAACCGATGCCCTTTTTTAATAATTCAATGTTAATGATTTTTTTTCCAGATTACTTATGGTGATATAATATTCCAATTGTTAATTAATAAACTTTATTACACTTTAGTTACTATTTCAAGTATATCATAACGTAAGGTTTTGTTTCTCAGATGCGCCTAAGTACCATTGTGTATATAAGATATTTTTCATTCCATGTATCATTGAAACTTATGCAACTGTGATGCTACTTCATTCTATATAATGATGCACTAGTATTTCTATAGATGTTTTTTTAATTTCATGTTGAATTCTATCTTTTTTTTAATAAGACCACTTTATATTGATGCACTATTATTTTTAGCATCGATGCACCTTTATTATTAACATTGATGCACTAAACATACATAATGATGCCCTAATGTTCATACAAATGGATTCACTAAACATACAAACATATGCACTACGCATACACAATGATGCCCTAATGTTCATATAAATGGATGCACAAAACATACAAACAGATGCACTAAATATACACAATGATGCCACAATGTTCATACAAATAGATGCAATAAACATACAAACAGATACACTAAACCTAGACAGTGATGCGCTAATGGGATCATAGATGTCTAAGTATTTCAAATGATGCAATAAATCATACCAACAGATGCCCTTAAAACATACAAGCATAAGCATACAAACAAATACCCTTAATCATACAAACAAATGCCCTTAAACAAAACAAACTCCCTTAATGAAACAGATGCCCTTAAATAATACAAACAGATGCCCTTAAAACAAATAGATGCTATTTCATGAAACAGATAGATGCCTTAAATTAATTTATGATGATTTAATATAACACAACATATTCTTTAATTATGATATGATATAAGCAACATTATATAAGGAAGTTTATTATTGCAGATCAGATTGTAGGAGAAGGGAAATAGTTAGATAATGAAAGAATAATTATACTACAAATGCCTTAACACAATTTTTTGATGCAATAATTATACAAAAAAATGTTGTAACAAATCGAGTGATGCCCTAATCATACTAACAGATACACTAACGCTTATTTTAGATGTGATAATCAAACAAACATATTACCTAACTTGTAACATGATGCTCTTATCCTACTAACATATGTTGTAACACAATGATTCACTAAAGAAATGGATGCCTAAACATACAAACAAATGCACTAATGTTCATACAAATGGAAGCCCCAAACATATAAACAGATGCACTAAACATACGCAAATACCCTTATATGTTCATAGATGCACTGTACAAAACAAATAGATGCCCTAACTTAACATGATGATCTTATCATACTACAGATGCCGTAATACATATTTTTGATGCAATAATTATACAAAAAAATGCTGTAACAAGGCGAGTGATGCCTGAATCATACTAACAGATGCGCTAACGCTTATTTTAGATGTGATAATCAAATAAACATATGACCTAACTTGTAATATGATGCTCTTACCATACTAATATACGTCGTAACACAATGATGCTCTTATGTTCATATAAATAGATGCCCTAAACATACAAATAGATGCACTAAACATACGCAGTGATACCCTAATGTGTTCACATATGCACTAAAAAAACAAACAGATGCCCTAATTTAATATGATGATCTTATCATACTACAAGTGATGTAACATATTTTTTTATTAAATCGAATGGCATCACTGAACGAAACATATAGTAAATAAAAACTTGTATAACGAGTGATTTATCTCAAATACCATTCGTTAAGATTATACACATTAATATCAAACCTAACCCACATATGCATAAACACCCTTAAAATAATATATGTGGACAAATAAGAAGAAAAAAACAAAAAACAAAAAACAAACGGATCCTGTTGAACTAAACCAAAAGTATGACAAAAAAAAATAACAAAAGACAAATATGTGATGATAAGATGCCTACTCATTTTTAGTCACGACAAGCCAAACGTCTTTAAATTTTATATATTGCTTCGATCTTCAGCCTCCTTTTTCAATTGCAAGTAGACTGTTTTCAACCTCTTTTCGAGCTTTAGCATAAGAACCTGTTTTCAACACAAACAGATGCCTTGATATGATTAACAATGTAATCATACACTAAACATATATACAAAAACTTAATATGTTTGACCAACAGAACCATATGATTTGCAAACGTTACATTTTTTAACAACAATGTAAGAGGGCGGATACATTAAAAATACTCTTTGGATGGCTTTCAACATATTTGAATCATTTAACCCTTTTGAAAACCATGTTTTTACACGAAGTTCAGAAACCAAACAACAAACAAAATACGAATTTTCTGAATAAAAATTAGCAACCAAAAGAGGTTTTTTCTACATAAAAATCAGCAACCAAAAGGCCTTTTTTCTACATAAAATTTTAGCAACCAAACCAGCCTTTTAAGGTCATTTTTTTTCTTTTTCTACACACATGTTAAGCAAACAAACAGCCCTTTAAAGATCATTGCACTGGAAAATTTTTAGCAGCCAAACAACCTTTATAATAAAATTTCTGCACAGTTGAACAACCCTTTAAAGACCAGTTTATTATGGAAAAGAATCAGTAGCCAAACAACCCTATAAGGATCACTTTATTGCATAAACTTCAGTAACCAAACAAGCCATTAAAAATTACGTTAATGCACAAAACATTCAAAAAACAACCAGCCCCTTAAAGTCACATTTTAGCACAAAATTTCAGCAAATAAACACGCTTTTAAGATCAGTTTCAGCACACAGAAAAGAGCAACAAAACAAATACCCTAATTTTTAACAAAGAAATGCATTGAATTTAATGACTTGCATTGTCCAACTATAATTATATAGGAACACTCAAAACAAAACTTTTATTGAAATATATATCAGGTCTATCACATTCACCCATATGAAACCAAACACCAGCAACTACTTGAGGATAATTCATTTATTTATAGCCATTTGCATAAACAGCCGAACCAAACAGATGCCCTAATAGATTCCCTAAATCATTTAAAATGGATGCCCTAAACATTAGCCATACATACGCTTAAAATTAACTAAATTTATGCCCTGAATCAGTTCAAACAGATGCCCTAATATTAACAAACAAATGCCCTAATATATAACAAACAAATGCCTTGAATATAACGATCTTCATATTTAATAGTTTTCATGATATCCAAATGCCTTAATATATTTTTAAACAGATGCCTTAAAATAGTTATGAAGTTGTAGCACATTTTCAATAGTATCAGAAACTATTATTAAACAACATATTATTTAAATCATAGAATTAACACATACTCATTTAAATAACACATAAAATTTACACATATTCATTTAAATAACATAAAAATATTAAAAATCAAAAATTAAAAAATATTTAACTTATAATTATCTGAATCTTTAGTTTCTTTTTGTCGCTTCTTGTTTAGTGTCCGGGGACTTATTCGGGTTGCTGAAAACAAAAATCAGTTAATTATATCATTTCTAAATAAATAAAAATCGATTAATATGAAAAATTAGGACACTTACGCTTTGAAACTTTTTTCTTCACCATATGTGACACGAATGCTCCCAACTAGTTATTTTTTAAACCTCCAAGATCATTTCGAATGCCCTCTTTCATAGTATGATCTCCTTCAAAATTACAAAATACATTTAGTACAAATCAACTAAGGCTAATCATTACTACAGATTAATACATTTTTCGATAAATGTTAAGGCACAATACATATAAACTAATGCACACCTTGCGTTAACCAAATACACGCCTTGCATTAAACAAACAGATGTCGTAAAATAAACAAACAGATGCGTTAAAATAAACAAACATATGCCTTAAAAAAACAAACATATGCTAATTTCATTAAACAATCAAATATTAAAACCATATAAAGTATGTTCATACGCATCACGTATACAACCTACGCGTACGTTTTGACACTTAGAGTGCTCTACACGTGACATGTCATGCACTATTTCTAAATAATTGATGTTATAGTATGTACAACAATATATCATACATTTCAAACATAAAAACTTATCACGCAGATGTCTTACATTAACCAAATAGACGCCTTGAGTTAAACAAACAGATGCCTTAAAATAAACAAATAGATGCCCTAAAATATACAAACAGATGCTATAAATTTAACAAACAGATGCTACTTACGTTTAACAATCAAACATTCAGACAATATAACAGTCAGTTCATATTAATAATATGTGACATAGCATAGACTTAAACGCCAAACGCAAACACTAAAAACTATATACAAAAAAGGCAATAATAAAAAATTAGGGCACTTATAGTTTTCTTTCTCGATTTCGTGTTCTTCAGTTTCAGTTTCTTCATCGTCTAGTTTAGGTGCTTATATATTTTATACATGCATTAAATTAACAAACAAATAACTTAAATTAACAAAACAGATGCCTTAACCAGATGATGTAAACTATATCGTGATACTATAATATAACGAATTCATAAAATCTATAAAACATACACTTTTAATCTATATCCTAAAAAAATGAAATAACCAACCAGATGTCCTAATAATAACAAACATAAAATCTAACATATTACATTCTCTTATGCACTAACACAACACAAAAAACATACATATTCAATATTTTTTGTTCTACATACACATATGCAATAACATAATATAAAATACGCACTAAACACAATATAAATTAGGGTAATATTTTTTTACAACATTGCGGATGAAACTCCACCCCTTTTTTTCCTTCAAAATGACTCGGCAATGGATCCAATGAAATTGAAAACAAATACAGCAACCACGCCGCCTTCACCACTCCCAAATACAATATTAAAATAGATGCATTGAACAAACAAACAAACTGATGTCCTAATTGTAGAATACAAGTAATCTTTGATATATGAACCAAGAACTAGAGAGAGAAAGTGTGGAAGGAAGGATGTATTTTAGTAAGAAAAACTAAAGAACATGAAATGCATTAAGGTGAAAATGAGAATACAACCAACCAACACCCTCTCCAAGGCATGGAGAGTGTATTTATACTCTAAGGGGGGCCGGCCATAGGCCTTGTAAGGCTTTCCATGGGCCTTTGGGCCATATTAGCTTATAAACTAAACATTGACTAACTAAGAGCTTTGACTAGTTAATATTAGAAGTGACCGAGACTTTTCTTGTTCCTAACAATCTCCCTCTAAGGGAGGTCACTCCAATTTAAAAAAAAATTAAACTTAGCATACTATGCTTCGACTTTAGTCTTGAGCTCGTAGTTTTTAACTTCAATCATTAACTTGTGAATTGTTGTAGTGATCTTTGACTTTAGGCTCGAGCTTGTTCCTTTATCTTGACTTGTTTATGAAAAATGTGATCTTGAGCAACTTGAGATCATCAACCAAGCATAATCTCGTTTCGCCATCTTGTAAACTTTGCTATCTTGTGAACTTGTGACTTTTAGACCGACATGCTCATACCATTCTTGATTTGATAACTTGAAAGATGTAATTATGCATCTTTCTCGAAGTTCTTTAACTTTAACACTTTGTTGCTTTGAGAAGGACGTACGTTATCAGAGTAGCGGAAGTCTTAAAACATGTACTTGAGCTTTAATGATGTCTTTATATTTGTCAGTCGGGTATGGGCATGTGCTATAAATCTGTAAGTCAGCTGGGATCATTTACCTCTATGTCCCTCTTTATATATTCTTGAAATAAAATAGTTAGCAATAAAGTGGGGGGACGAACATGGCTTTGTCATTCGATCGTGTTTGGTTGGAGTAACCTTTGAATTCGTGAGGATCGACCTGTGATCAGGTATATTCAACTTAAGAAGAATCTCCTTGACAGGATTTCCAGCTAAATTATAGAATCTTTCTAACACATATGTATTAGATTCATCAAGCTCAGCATGTTCTCATTACCGGAATGTCTCAAAGAAGACATCACGATAAGAGTGAACCCGTGAGTTACTGTCTCACTAATTGAATAAGAAAATTGATTTGAAAATCAATCAATGTGTCACTTGCTAAAGTGGTTTTGTGACACATCGAGTGTTTTAAGCAATTCAAAAATTCATTAATCGTCGATTCATAACCTGGAACAAGTTTGATTCATAAGAATCGAACCATTGTTGCTTTCTAGTTGACACAAGTTTGATTCATAAGAATCGCACAAGTCACCTATCATGAGCTTGTATAATGTTGGCTCAAGAAGGATTTCCATCTTCACTGTGAATACTTAAGTGTCACTCGGATGTTCTGGCAAAATCACTAGGATAATGCGTAAGATTCAAATGATATTACTAGTTTTCACAATATGTGAAAAACTAGTTTATAATAAATTGGTGTCCTAATGAGATTTATAGATTATCTCTTTTGGCTCTAGACTCAGTAGTGCACTTTGTTTTTGTGATCGGAGGCTGGAGCATACTCCACCTTTTCAATATCAACTAACTCAGAGTGAGGAAGTTGATAGAAATACGTGTAATCTCCGTGAGAAATGAAACAAGAGTCTGTTGAGAGACCTTAAGTGGCTAAGGAGGGTTGTGCATAGCGTCACTGGGTCCATGACTGTCTTCAATGTCAGAAAACAACTTAGTGTTTCTGACAGATTATGTATTAACCCGGGGTCCGCCTAAAGTGTAAGGAGGGCTTTTTTTCCACCCTTTATCTTAACTTTCTTTTTCATTCTTCAACCCCTTCAGTGCTTACCGAGACTTCATGACTATTACCTTGTTGGGTTTATTCCAGCAATAGCTCCAACTCAGTCGGCACTCTTCCTGATTCTACACTATTTAGTGGTTATCCATGGGTAGATCCCTCTGGTTCTGGCTGGATTATGGGATTTGAATACCTATGCCTAACTACCTTATAACTTCATAAATTTAATTACATGGTCGGTCTTCTGGGTATTTCATCACAATCCTTCCAAAATGTTTGAAAAGTTCAATCAAAGTGTTTGATATAAATATCAAAAGATTTAACACTTTGAAAGTTTTTCATTATCACTAAAAACTCCCCCTTAACATGTGCATCAATATCATAGTACATGCTAAGTGTATAGTGCACAGAGTCCATTATATGTGATCACATTTCGATATAATTTAGATTGAGTTTAATCACATTTTCTCCCCTTATCCAAAATGTTAATCCCTTGATATTTTGGATATCAATTGATTAAACGTTCGGGGAAAAATGTTATGGAATAACATATAGGAACATTTTAATGCACCCTCTCAAATTGTGAGGTATATTATATAGTGTTGAGTACAAAATTTTGAAAGATTTTGAATTTTGTGAACAATTCTCGAAAAAAATCATCGTACTCGAACACCAAATAAGCCTAAGTCTTTTACTACTTATTTATATATTCACACAATTATTATGTACGATGATGGACCTTTTACTGATGAGGACAACATATGATAAATCATATGGTCCTTTATAGCAGCCGAAGGTCTCCCCCGTACGGTCTCCCACCAACAAATCTTTCTAAACTCCTCATTATCCTTCTCGACTTGAGCTATTTGTCAATCTCCTGAATCATAGCTGCTGCTCGTTCCTTGCCACTCTGTCTCCATATTGTCTGTGGTATATATTCCATCCTAATCCCTTTCAGACGATCATTAAGAGAAGTCCGAACATCATCGAGTGTACCGTCACTAAACTTGTGGAGTTCATTAATACGTATCAATTTGTTCTTCTTTTCTTTGTTCTGATAGATGAAACCTCTGGGATTGGAGTATGCTGTATAGGCATCCCTTCGTTTAAGATTAGATTTGTACCTATCCGACTTTGTGATGTTGAGCTTCTTTTGGTAACTCTTGACACCTAATTAAAGATCTTCAACATGCCTTTGGATGACAATACTTCTTGTAAACATTTGCAAAGAGACACTAAAAGCTAGATGTTCTTCAACATTGAGATTTGTCAGCTTGCCTTGAATAAGAAGGATCAGCATGTCTTTGATGTCTTGAAGGCGAAGCCTTTTGAAGTCGCCTTCCTTGAATGTATATAGCTTGTCATCATCTCTATGAACGGTGATCCAATCCAAATGTTTGTAACCATGCCATCGACAATCTAAAGCTTTGTGACAGCAATGATTTTGCGTTTGGAGTAGACATCATGAGCAGATTCCTTGTTAACCGCATATCCATAGAATTGTTGTTGTTTTCACCCCCAATGTGAGATTCCCTAGAGTGTATGTTTGTCATAGCTAACCGGCACTTGACTCCACATTCTGTTAGGGATCAAATCTTTAATCCATTTAATATGCCCGTAATCTGCAGCCTTGGTCTTCGTCACTAAAGTTGTATATTTTTAGCTTAAGACACCACCACTTAGATATTCAAGGTCGTTGTTGATGAAGTGATCAAAAGGAATGACTTGATGACCTCGGGAATTAGGTATCAATGGTAGTGGCTTTCGTAGATCATGTGGATATTACTGGCCTTCAGGGTTGATCCAGTCTAATTGATCAGTGGTTGCCTTGTAGACTTTTTCCAGGAAATATTCAAGTTCTACCAGACTCTTGCATGATCCTTTCATCAGGCTCGAATGTTGAACCGACTAATAATTCAGGAGTTAGAGTATCAACTTGAAGCCGGTTTATCACGAATACTGAGAAGTCAAGGGGAGTGTCCATCAACTCATTAAATGACTCACGCGGATCTTCCATCTGGGCCAAAGAGCTTAGCCAAGGTTGAACAGGTCCATGAGCCTCAGGCAAAGTCTTGTTCCAATCACGATCGGGAGTAGGAGGTTTTGCTGGTTTCTGAAACCAATCAGGAAGCTAAGAGGTCTCTTCATTGGGTTGATCTTCAGTAACTCCTGTTTTGAACTCCTGATGTGCGGGTTCTTCCAAATCTTTGGTAGTGTGCATTGGCTCCTCTGCTTGAGCAGATTCGCCAGCAGACTTGTGATGTGATTTGGACCCTTCAGTTGACTTGCCAGTTGTCTTGGAGGTCTTTTCCTTTGGTGCACTGATAGACTCTGGTTCTTTTCCAGTTCTTCTTCTCTTGGACCCCCAGTTTGATCCAGCAGAGGGTTCTTCATCTTTATCCTCATCATCTCTACATCTTTTAAACAAAACAATATCTCTATAAGTGTCAAGTATGAGCCTGTAACTTTTGTAAGCGTCAACCAGTGCTTTGTAGAGATTCTTTTGTTCATCAGATCTTTGGATTGACTTATTGCTCTCCATCTTGTCTATGAGAATCTTCTTCAGCTCTAATTCAGATAGGTTGGCGGCTACAGCATGAGATGTCTTAGATTCATTAGATGAACGAGTCAGAACTTCAGCTTTGAGTTGTTCATTGACAGTCTTCTCAATTTTTGGCAAAATCTTAGAGACTTGAGCTTTAACTTGTTCCTTGACTTGATTCTTGATTATTTTCTTAATGTTATCATCAAGTTTGCTGATGAAGTCTGCATTTTCTGCTTGGGCTTCATCTCTAAGTCTTTCGGATTGTAACTGAACAGCTGTTTTGATGGCTTCATGCATCTTGTTGGCAAGGTACGCATCAATAATGCTGCAGGAAATTGATTCGTTTGATTGAACTCTGAGAAATTGTTTTCCAAAGTTTTTAGTCTATGGTCAAACCCGAATAAAGAGCCAAAGTTTGAAAGATCTTAAAGGGAAGAGCTTGGAACAGTTGCTGGTGTTGGAGTTGGTGTTTGTTGCAGATGTATGATGAGAAGAGTGGGTGGTGGAGGAGTGGTTATTACAGACAAGAGAGGTGGCTCAGCAATAGCAGTAACCAGAACATCTGGACTGGGGTTGAGCATGTTAGAAACGAAGCCAGATGACACAGAAGAACTCTGTTGTTGACCTTCAGGATTGACCGAAGCGGTGATTATCACATGAGTATCTTCTGTTACTTGAGTAGGTTGAACATTGGTCTGTTGAGCATTTGTCATTTCAATATCTCGTCCTTCCAGATTGACGTTCACGTCCCTGTATAATTCATTTGCTTCGACCTCTTCATTTGTCTCCTCTTCATCTTGTTTGTCTCCCTCAACATTCGCACCTTGAATTTCTTCATCACTGTCTTCATCATCAGTGGATTCAACATGAGACGGTGTTTGAACCCTAGGATCAAAGCTATCTTCTTCTTTATCTTCTTCATCATGAGTGGAAAACTTGGGATGAACAAAGTCATCACCATCATTATCTGAATCAATCCGCTCATTACCATCATCTTGATCATTATCATTATCTTGATCATCATTATCTTCTTGATCATCATCATCTTCTTGATCATCATCATCTTCGTCTTTGCCTAAGTTTGATTCATCATCATCATCTTCTTCATCACTAGACTTCCAAGATATTTGCTCATCATCAGATCCATATGTAGGTACATCGGGAACCCCTGGTGTAACACCAGTTCCTTCATGTGCACCTGAACCGCTGGGTTGAGAGCTGTGAAGTTGTGTTTTGCTTCTTTCGATGGCCAGTTTCATCTGTTCAGCCTCAGACAATGCAATTTCAGACAAAGTCTCTAGTCCTTCAGCAAGTTGCTTCTTCTTTCCTGATCTAGTCACCTTAGCAGCAGATTTGATTCTTTTACCGGAAGAAGCTTTAGGTGCTTGTACAGTCTTCTCCTTGGTGGTTCGACGTACATACTTCGGTTTTGGAATCGCCTTTCCAGTAGCAAAAGCATAGTAAGTCTTGTACGCTTCAGATTCTTTCATAGCTTGAGTGGTTAAGTTATCAGGAAGAATGGCACCGTATTTTTGAACAACTTCATGCTGAGGGATGAATCTCATGGTAGTGAGGATAGGATCATCATTAGCCATGTGTCAGTCCACCTTGTTTCTTCTTGGAATTGATTGATCTTGTGACATGAAGTGATTGATGATGACTTTGGTGAATCTTGGGTAGAACATGTATTTGGTCTTCCGTGATTCCTTGTTCTCGATTTGAAAAACTAGGTCTTCCCATAGGAGGTAGACATAGTCAACTTTCATCTGGTGATACAAGCCCCAAAGGATTTGAGCCCTAGAGAGACGAAGTGAATCGATTCCTGTAACTTTACCACTAAGACATTTGTTGATGATGGTTCCAAATGTTCTCCAAGGTTGAGGTAGAATATCAACTTTTACATCAGAGAGTAATTTGATGTTTCCGGAGTAGCCAAGTTCTCTTATGAAAGTAAGTATTTCCTCTTCAAATGGAGGATCTACAAACTGCTGTCCAGGAAGTTTTGGACACATCTGAAGCATATTTCTGAATGTATCCAGATCAAAAGAATATCTCTTTGTGTTCAGCTTGAATCTGATGGAATGCTTGTGGTAAGAGGCAATAGTCTAAAATTCATGCATGTATATAGCAAGGACACTAGTAGTGATTAATAAAGCTGGATAAAAAGGAGTGAGAGAAAGAACATCCAAAGCAACTTGAAAGTTGGTTTTTTAGGCTTGAATGTGGTGCTTAATTTGTAGTTACAACTTCCAATCTGTAAACGTTGTTCCTGTGGAACGAGAGCATCATCCAGGGCTTGTTTTTGTTCTTTTCTGATGCTGGTATGTGTTTGATTACACATGCCTTTTACCTTTAAAATCGACCCTAAACGACCAAAAACACACATAAAATGCCATAAATATGCTTGTTTTTATGTTTGTACTGTGTAGGTACTAGATATTCACTAAAGGACAAAAACAAAGCTAAACCGAACAAAACTGAGCACGGATTTGGAAAGAGCGCAAAAAACTAAGGCCAAGGGTTCAAAAGGATTGAAAACAGAGCTAAAACGGAAATTTCCGGATCGACTCGACAACGTTTGTGCATTTAATGAAGTCAAGACAAAGTCAAAGTCAACCCCGGAATACGGCATTGGAAAGGGCACGAAAAACCAAACCCGGAAATGAAGAAATCTAAAATGGGCCAACCCGTACCCATTAAATGGGTCGGGTCAGCCCATTTAGACCCTACATGAAGACTTAAATGACTAATAAACCATTTTGGGCCCAAATTAAATCCTAACCCCAAAAGCCTAACACCATTAGGCCTGTTATTAACAAACAGCCTAATGGCTGTTAAGTTTGTAACTTTGTTAGCCCACAAGGACCATACCTGCAATAAACAATTAAAGGTTGAGGGACCAAGGCTGCCAAGTCCTAAAAATTTACAACACCACAAGGACCATACGTGTAAGAGACAAACACAACTTAAGGGGTTCTTTTTGCCCATCACCCAAACCCGTCCCCTGCACCAAATTAAACATAAACCCTAAACCCTTTTCCCGTCAAACCCAATCCCCCACTATTCATTGTCTTTTTCATAGTACAACCTTAACATACAGCCAAACACTCAACCCCACCATCACTACCCCACCCTTCCCCACCTCTCATACACGTTGGCAATCCCCTTGAAGTCCATTGGTTCAAGAAAAAAAACAAGGAATGGAGGGCTGTGATTTTACCCTTTGGCGCAAAGAAAGAATTGAAGGCCAAGATTGCTTTAGACATTTCTCCTCACCAAAGAAGCACAACAAACACAAGAAAAAGAAGACAAAGAGTCCTTGGCTGCTTATATAAGAAAAAGAAAACAATAGCTTAACAAAGAGTTTTTTTTTTGAAATTTTTTTTTATGTTCTATGTCTTTTAAATCCTGTCATCTTACTTTAAGCCTTGTAACTTTTTACATGTTTAATGAAATTTTAAGTTTTATGCATAAGTTACCTTTTAAATTATTTATTTGTGTTCACTCGTATGTGTGCTTCAATACTGTTAAACCTTGCTTCTTATTGCTTATATAGTTCATTTGTTATCTAGTAATAACAAATTTTCATCTAAAAAAGTTTTTACAGTTTCAAAATGTTCAAAAAGTCACTTAAGGGGGTGTTTGGTTTAAGACCCAAAATGGGTCAAAATGGGATAAAGTTTGCTTTTGGTTTTTCAGTCAGCTTTAACTAGTTTTAAATAAGTCTAATGTTCAGTTATTTTAAGTCTTCAAAAGTTAAAAATCAAATTTGAGGTCTAAAGGTTCTTATAAGTCAAACTGTGAGTTTTCTTGTTCTAAACCTGTGCAAGGCTTGATTGTGTAATCTAAGATCCTAAGTTGTGTTTTTCATGTTAACAATATGTCACAATTTAAGCCTAATGTCTGGTCTTAAAGTTTTATAAACTGTTTCATTGATTTTATGCAAATGGGTCAAAACAGTTTGGTTTTCAAGCTGTGGGTCAAGTTTTTATGCTTAAATTTAGATAGGTTTAAGGTTGAATTGACTTCTGAATTTGCTAGTGTTGGTAGTTTGTAGGTTGATCTTGATCTGTTTTAGGTTCTTAGGTCAGAGCTTATTAGTTTGATGGCTTATTTGAGTGCTTAAAAAGGCCTTTTGGATTGTTCTCTTTGTTCTTCAAAACCTCAATCCTGCTTATTTTTTATATTTTTTTGTTATTCTTTCTAGCCTATCTGCTTTTGCCCTTAATTTATTCCAGCCGGTGATTTTGTGGGGGGAGGGGCAGTGGTTATTTTCTTATCTAAGGTAGTATTTTAAGTTAAACTTAGCTTATTAAGTCCTTGTCTTAGCTTATTTGAGTTTAATGCACCTTTAGCTTAAAACTTTAAAGTATAAAGACCTTCTAAAGGATTCTGTCACTTTACCTTATTTAGCTTAATGTATTGGTTTATTTTTGTTTGTTCTTGCTAATTAGGTGTAAGTACATCCTTGTCTTTTGTTTAGTTTTAGTTTTTTACTCTAGCTAATTTTGTCCTTAAACTACCCAACAACTAGCTTATTTTAAGTCTTAGTGCAAAAAGTAGAATATGTCCTTCTTAAGTGCTTATTTCCCTGCTTTTTAGTTAGTTTCATAAAAAGTCTTAGTTAAGTTAATTGCTTATTTTATGTCCTCTTTAAGTTTTTGTAAAATGATTAAAAAAATGTTTTTCAAAAAAAGGGAGGCATAGGGGTCGAACATGTGACCACCCCCCCCCCCCCCTTTACATGCCTTACGTATTATCAATGTGCTCCAATTAGCTCAATCCAATCTCAATTGTTTCCATAGTATTTAAGCCCAAACAGACCATTATGCATCCACCTATAACTGCTTATTTAGCTTATTTATTAACAGAATGTACAGTTTAATTTTTCTTAGAACCTTTATAGTTTAATGAATTTTCCCTGAATTTTTTAGAATTTTTCATAAACGTTTGATATTTTTTATCATTTATTTTCTTTTAATCTATTTTTTAATTATAATAAATTAAATAAAAATCAAAAAAATATTTTTCTTTTTTAGAAAATTTTATTTTATCATTTTTCACTTAGGAAAAATAGAAAAACTTTCGTAGGGTCATTTTTACAAAATTTTAATTTTTAAAGAACGGGTTTTCGGGCGCGCTCGAACTATCTTTTCTGGGTGAAGAGTATATCACTCCGTCATGTGTGTACTAAAATACATCTCTATCACACATCGCGGAACTCATAACACACACAGAGAGTTCTGATCAATCTCTCATCACACACATTCAGAGCACGAGACACATACTAGGTGTTGCGATCTATCAAAACAACATCACGAGATTCACATGTGACATAACATTCTCTTCCTGTTAATAGGGGGGGGGGTGTTGTTGAGGGTGCCTCAGCATCGTTATATATAACATACTTGCAGAATGTAGAGCAACGGGGGGGGGGGGGGGGGGGGGGGGAAAACGTCTATATAGAGTGAGATGCGCTCACGCGGAGAGAGTGGGGCGCGGTGGGGGGTAGTGAGTAGATATCTATATCTCTCTATAAAAAGGGGGAGAGAGGGGGGAGGTGGGGTGCAGGGGTTAAGGTTGGGTATGTCTCTCTATTACAGTGAGGCTAGTAGTACTCATACACACAACACACACATTCTATACAGACACAGAAGGGGACTTTCAGAAGGTAGTGATGTATTGTCGGCACACGTGGTGTGTTTTAGTTGAGAGGGGGGTTATGGTTATTTTTAAGTATGACATCAGGTGAGTACTCTGTGGGGTTGTTTTGTTGTTATTTAGGATAGGAGTTTAGACATGTGGATGGGTTAGTGGTTAGGGATCTTTTATGGAGCGTTTAGATTCTTAGTGTGTTCTAGTTCATTTGTTTGGGGTGTTGGTGGCCCGGAGTGAGGGGAGTGGGGAAGGAGGGAGACATTACTTATGAGTGACATGTGTGATTTTGAGGAAGTAGGGGGTGGGGGGGGTGGGGGGGGTGTGAGGGACTATTGGCATCTTTGATTGAGGTTTGGTGAGTGACAGTAGAGCAGTGTAGTTTAGGTGTTTCTCGTTCATGAGTTTCACGTATATATATTACGTGTGGCACATACGTGCGATTATCTGGGACTTGTTTTATGAGGTGGGATGTCGGCATATGGGAGAATTGGGTTGAGGTTGGTTGGAGTATTTATTCTTTGTGGGGAGTATGAGGGTGAGTAGTATTACATTGGTTTAGATTAGTTTGGGTTAGGTTTTTGGGGATTGGGGGGTCTAGGGTGTTAGGTTGTGGAGTGTAGAGGGAGATACAGTTGTTGAGTTTTTGATGTGTGGTTGGTACGATGATTAATGTAGGTCTGGAGCTGTTTGGATTAAGTTTATTGAGGGTTAGGAGGTTGGTACTAGAGTGGTTGTACATGAAGAGGAGGTGTCAGTTGGGGTATGTAGTGTTGAGTGAGAGGGGGGGGTGGGGGGTGGTAGCTATTTTGAGTTATATGGTGGAGGACATGTGGGTCTGGTGTATGGATTGTATTTTGAAGTTGAATGACATGCTGGTAGTAGTAGGAGTGCATAGTACATATGGGAGATAGAGGGGGGGTTTTTGTATGAGTGATGAGAGTTTAGTGGTGAGAGTAGTATATTTGGTATATAGTTTCTATATATGTTGACTTAATTGTGTAGAAGGTGTCTTGGAGGTGTAGACGGAGGTGGGTAGGATATTGTTATGTGGATTAGTATTGGTTTTAGACTGCATGATATTAGTGTGTGATAGTGGACGATTGAGAGATTTTATGGGGTTATTGATGTTGGAGTGAGGAGTAGTATTTGTCATGGACTCAGGATGTGTATCTGTGGTGTGGTGGTAGGTAAGTTAGTATAGGAGGTGTGGTCATAGGTGGAGAGGTTAGTTTAGGTTATTTATGGAGAGCGTATATTGTTGTGAGTTATTCTACGTGAGGGGGTCAGGATGTTGATACAGGCAAGAGTTATCTAGATAATATATAAGTAATTTCTAGTTCCTATAGTGATTGTGTTCTCGAAGTGCATCTGACACCATCAAATTGCATGAGCAGAAGGGTTTTCAAATCTAAGAATTCTAAACTTCACTCTAAACACTTAATCTGCCTTGGTGTCTTTTGATACAATAGTTATTGCACTCTATATATCTTTGTACAATTCTAACATTCTTATTTTTTTTTTGATTTACAATATATAAACTATATACTGTGTTAGATTGTTCTAGATGTAGGTGTAATTATGGTATTAGATTATAGGCTAGGTTTACACAATGTTTTGTGTGATGTTTATCTCTACGTTTGTTTTGTGATATACTGCTGATATCTTACATTCTCGGTTATTTTTCTAATTTATACCTTTCGTTTATTAATTCTTTATTCTTTTCAAATATCATATTATATCTTTCCTCCCCCTTTCTTGTTGGTTAGGGGAATGTCATTAAGGATTTGTACATGATCGTACCATTAATAAACAGGATAGAGGTGAGGGACTACTTTGTGGTTAGTTTTGATTGGGGTTATATTTTGGATGAGTTTACAGGTGCAGACATTGATTGCGGCACACACACACATGATCTAGGATTGAGTTGGTTTATAGGTTTTTGAAGTGAGGACGGGGTGTTTTGAATAGAAATACAGGAAGAACACAACGGGGTTAGGATTGTTTGGTGAGAGGCAGTGGGTGGGGGAGGGGATTAGGAGGTTGAGATGGAGTTGTGCACTGTTAGTAGAGGTACTATGCTTGAGTGTTATTGGGAGTTGTTGTATATTGATTGTTTAGTTGTACGAGATATAGATGTTGTTAGGTTATGGTGGGTACACACTTTGCATGTTGTGGATATGGGATGAGATATCACGAGTTTGGGTCGTAGTTGGAGTGTAGGGGGATGGTAAGTATTTGTTTTTAGAGTGTATAGGTTGTGTTATGGTATTGTACAGGACATTGGGTGAAGTTCACGGGTTACACATCTGTGCATATATACTGGCAGTGAGTTTGGAGGTGACGTTATTATGGATATCACACATAAGGTTGTAGAAACGTGACTAGACGTAACAGGTGGGGGGGTATTGATCTGTACACTTGTTCTGTGAGATGTATTGAACAGGACGGACAGTAGTTGGTAGGAATGTTGTGAGAATTTAGAGAGTTTATTGATTGATGTGATGTTGGTGGTGTTATAGAATTTTCACACTTTTGTATGGGAGGGAGTTGAGAGGGGTTGGAGAGGTCGGTTGATTTATGTTGGGAGGAAAGAGTGGGGTATTATATTGTTATGTGAGTAGATATAGTGTGAGTGTGGTGGTGGAGTGTGGCGTGAGTGTGATGTCGGGGGTACAGTTGTTCTTCAGGAGTGGTTAGTGGGGATGACGATTTTGAGAACAAAGATAAGTGAAATTTGGGAGTATTGTACAGTATTGAATATATAGGGGGTATGTAGATATGGGGTACACGTGTGTAGGGGACACGTATGTTGTTGGGTTGGTATAATCACGTCTTTAGTGGAGAAGTGGAGGGTGTTTTGTGGGGTGTAGGATGTTGTATAGAGATGATGAGAGAGGTATTATGTAATTTCAGTAGATGCAGGTGGGTTTGAGGTTGTATTGTAATTGATTATATTTTATGATATTGAGTATCTTTGTGCAGGTGTTTAGACATTGTAATAGTGAAATATAGGTGTAGGAGAGCAAGGATGTAGAGGAGGAGAGATGTGAATAAGATTGTGTGGACGGGGATGAGGTGGGGGGTGGACTTGTAGGTGTTTTACAAATATCACGAATAGTACAAGAGATAAAGGATTGAGGATGAGCTTGACAGGTGTGAATGGGGGCATAGGCGAGGGGATAGAGGTTTGGGGATCGATGGCTAATATAGTGTAGGTATGGGTAGGGAGTTGGTGGTTGAGTCTGGGGGATGGTGGGGAGTAGGTCCTGGGCAGGAGGTGTGAGAGGTGGTGAGATGATGGTGCGTTCTATTTGTATAGTATTGTGGGTTCATGGTTGAATCTTTGATATTTGGTATTTAGTGGTTGGGTACTGTAACGAGAGGTGGCGGAGTTTGATCACAAGGTAGTTATATTCAGTGGGAGGATGACTTTGAGCGAGGGTAGCGCTGTGGTGACATTTTTTCTGTGGTACATGGGTGGGGTGGGGGGGTGGGTCGTGAGGGGTATGGGTTTATGTGGGGGGGAGTTGGTTGGCGGGGTTGTTTGGGGTGGGGATTGGGGAAAGGGGGGGGGGGGGGGGTTTGGTGGGGGAGATTTAGGGGGGTTGGGGGGGGGAAGAATTAAATGAGGGGGGGGGGGGGTGGGGGGGGGGGGTATTGGGGGAGGGGGTGGAGGGGGAGGGGGGATGTGGTTATTTTGGGGGGTGGGTGGGGGGGGGGGGTGTTTGGGTGGGGTTGTTGGGGTGGTGATTTGGGGGGGGGGGTTGGGATGGGTATTGGGGTGGGGTGGGTTGGGGGGAGGAGGGTAGGGAGGGGGGTAGTGTAAGGGGGAGGGGGTAGGGGTAGGGGTAAGGGGGTAGGGGGTGAGGGGGAATGGGGGTTGGTGGGGAGTGATTGTTGGGGTATGGTGGCGGGGAGAGGGGCAGTGGACAAGTTGGGGGATAAGGTGATAGTACATATGCAAGCGAGACAATGGCGAAGTGAAGGTGTTAGCGAGGTTTGAGGGGGGGGGACTAGTAGGGACTCATTATCACTAGGAGGAGTCTAGTGGGTTATGGTAGATTGGGTGGGGTGGGTGTGGGTGTGGGTGTGGGGGGAGGGGGATGTGGAAGTGGGGGATGGACGGGTGTAGACATTAACACGTGGCAAGTCAGATAGGTTATCAAACTATTGTCAGTATGGCGTGGTTTTTGTGACGGAATTAACCACAATTGTTGTTACGAGTGTGGTGATTCGTTAGATGGAATCTTTTGTCAACGATGTACTTGCAAGTCTTGTGGGAAATGTGCTCATTATGGCTATAATTGTCCACCAAAAGTTCCGGTTATCTTTAATCCGGAACCATGCCAAAATCAAACCATTAAAGAGCTCCCACAGACTTTGCTAAATGTTCATCCGACATGCTATTCTGGGGTTGAAGATTCGTTCACTTATGATTCCAATCATAATTTTGTAGATGATTCTTCTAACCCACCTCCACAACCCCCTACGTATACTTATGAGTTTTGTGGGAACAATGCTTATTATGATCATGATTGTCCACCTCAAGTTCCGTTTACCTATAATCCAAAACCGTGTTACAATCAAGACTTTAATTTCCCACAAAATTTTCAAAGTTTTCAACAACAATATATTTGTTGTACCCGTTGTGGGGGTCCGCATGAGGCTTTCAATGTCAACCGTTGAATTATTATGAACCTAATCCGTGTTATGATTCTAATTATTCGGGTTATGACCAATTTGATAATTTTTACCCACAAAAATATCCTTGTTGTGAAAATTGCGGGGGTCCTCATGAAACTTACCAATGTCAACCAATGAATGAAGATTATTATCACAAGCAAAATTCTTGCTATGATCCTAATTCTTTTGGTTTTAACCAATTTCAAACCCCGCAATATACCGTCAATCATCTTATCTTCAATGATCAAAATGACCTTCTCAACTCTCAAAATGAGCTTTTCAATTCTCAAAATAAGTTTATGGTGCAATTGACATCCATACGTGATATGATTGGTCAATATATACAAAAGAAGGAAGAAGAAAAGCGAATTAAAGAAGAGCAAGGGGCTAAAGCTCGATATTAGAAGATTCCCATTTGTTACGATGGTGACGATGACGAGGAAAGATCTATTCCCTTGAAAGACACTATTATTTCTGGACTTCCTCCGTGTGTTGCAATCACACCCAATTTACCAAAAACGAACTCCCTCATAATAGAGGATAAGCATCTTAGCACAATTTCGGAAACGGAATCGGACGAATTCATAAAGTCTAGTGTTGAGAACCTTGTCCCTACCCCAAGTGAGTCTGAGGATGAATGTGAGTGTGATATGCCCGATTGTGATGATTCTCAAACGACAAATTTTTTGACGTATTCCAATCCTCTATTCGACGATTCTACCTCTAGTAATGACGAGTCGAGTCATGAGGAGGAAATTCATGAAATGAGTTTTATAACTTATTCGAACCCTCTTTTTGATCTTGGCGAAGAAATCATTTCTAGTGAGTTTAATCCGATTCATAATGAAGACCCTGATTCTACTCCGAAAAATGATCGTTTTGACACCGAGTCTTATCTTCTTGAATCATTAGTCAATCATGATACTTTGACGGTTTCCCCTCCCAAGATTGATTTTCTTTTCGATGAGTTCGCCGGTGAACTCACTCAACTCCAATCAATTCCACCGGGTATTGATAATATCAACCTTGATCCAGAGGGTGCCATTTTGTTTTTAGAGAGTTTACTTTAAGATAACTCTTCTCCCCGACCACCGGAAGCTTTTCAAGCCAATTCTAATACGATCATCGAGTCTCTTCCCATCTCCGTTAACACTTTTAGGGAAGAGATCGATATATTTTTCGGTCCGGATGACTCAATACCACCGGGTATTGAGAGTGATGATTTCGACTCGGAAGATGACGATAATTCTACTTCCCTTCCCGAGTTCGAATCATTTCATGTTGATTATCCTGATTCGGGAGATTCAACCATTGATGTGGTGGAAGACATCCCCATTGATGTGCCCAATATTTTGCCCACCCATCTCGCCCTTCAATTGGATTTCAATTTCATTCTTTCTCTTAATGATCTCGGATCCGATCTTGATGTTTCTTCTCCTTCCGGAGATAGAAACAAGATTTACGATCCGGGGATATGCATTGAAGTCGAATCCACGAGAATTCTTACTACTCTTCCCCCCGTGACTGATACTTTACTTACATTTTCATCCGAAAATGAAGACAAAGTTTTTAATCACGGTGTTCTTGCTTCTAAGAAGAAATCTTCTTCTTCTCTATCACTTCGGGCCTTGAAAGCTTCCAAGCTTTTTCATCAGAAAAGCCCGATGTTGATTCATGGAGACAACACTCCAAATTTGGGTGTTCGTCATCCCTATTTCTATCCCCCTTGACAAGCTCAAGTATGGGGGATTTAGGTCAAACTAAGTGACCTTAAAATAAGCTCTTCGTGGGAGGCACCCCATGTTTAGTCCTAGTATAATCGTATGAGTAGTATCTAGCTTAGTAGTAATGAATAAGTGTTTTGTTGTTGTATAGAGGCTCGCCTCTTCTATTCTCGTTTACTTGTGTTTTTGTGGTTTATTATCCAGGATTTCCCGGATTGTGATGACTCTCGTGCTTGTGGTTATGTCCTTCATTCACTCGAGCTTCACATCCTCAGCTTCATTTTGGGAATCTGATATCCAAATCTAATCGACTAACGTTTATCTTTAGCATAATTCATAAACGGCTTAGGATTTACGTAGAGACCCTTCGTAAAACATTGAGGACAATGTTTCATTCTAGTATGGGGGGATCTTCGATTTGATTGTGCCTGCAGCCGTTGTTTTCACGTAATCCCGTTTTTACCACCAAAAATTCAAAAAAAAATGAAAAAATTCAAAAATTTTCAAAAATAAAATAAGTGTTTTGTCACAATTTTGACTTTCCTGCTAGGTAGAATAAGAGTAAATTTTGACTCGATCGAGCGTGTTGAGCTCTAGCTTGTTCCTTAACTTTTAGACTAAGCATTCGCGAATATTCGCGAAGAACGAAAAATGATAGTGTTAAGTATGAGTTGGATGCTAAACAAGGATTATTTGGAAATCTTAAGAGCTCAAGTATGTAATTTGCGCTTTTTCTTCCCACAAGTCTTAACCCTATTACTATTACGTGCTACTTTTGGAGATTAAACTTAAATCAATAATTTTTATGTAGTATATAGCAAAAACTTTAGCTTTAGTTTAAATTTATACTTGAATTTTTCAAAAAAGACGTCTTCCCTATATTAAAAAAATGAATGAAAAAATATAATAAATATAAACTGTGGGCTGATAAAAGTTAGCTGTATCTTGCCGGCTCACAACCGATGTTACAGCCTTCTAAAGAAAGCCCATAGTAAGAATAATAATCCGAGGCTGATAAAAGTTTGCTGCATCTTGCCGGCTCACAACCGATGTTGCAGCCTTCTAAAAGGTCGAGGGTTACAATTGCATCAATGTTTAATATTAAGTGTTAATAAATAAAAGATCTCTTTTTGTTAAATTCAAATATGCTTTTGAACTTTGGCTATTCTATTTTATAAGCTATGTATGTACGAAAAACCTAAGAGTTTTTGAAACCTAAGGTCCGTGAGTCCCGATACTAGTCTCTGTGGGGTGTCAAAAGCCTGGTCACTTAACCGCAAGGTTGGGATGTGCCGAGACGAAAGTCGCTACATGGGATGATCTCGCCTTCAAACTCATTATTCTCGGGTGGAACGTGAAACATAGAATTTTGCAAAACATTGATCCATGGTTGAAATTCAAAATAGCACATACACTTAAGATATAATAATTGTCGGGAGTGAAAAGTTTACAAGTTGCAAATATGAGTAGTGTTAGCATCTTAACTCATAATTAACGGTGATTTTGTTTTAAGCTTGGTTTGGAATAAGTGAAAAGTCGGGAACGATGAATTTATCCTTTTTGGGGCATTCTCGGATCGAAATGCATCTTGTTCTATGATCCCTAAAAGTTATGAAATAACGAAAGTCAAACGTTCTAGTTAGTTGCTTCACATGAAAACTACAAAAAAATGAGAAAAATGAAAAATACAAAAATATATGTGTAGGAATAAGTGTATATATTTAAAAATGGTAAAGACGGGGCTTTTCGAAACTTATGAGTCTTTAATTCCCTTGATGAACACTTAGCTACTTTTCGAGGTTATTAGTCGAGGGGGATCGAGATTCTTAGTTTTCTAAGTGCTTACTTCATAGCATTGCGTGAGGACACGGCAATGTCTTAGTATGGGGGATTTTGGTATGCGTTTAATTACACATACCTTTCACCATTAAAATCGGACTTAAATGACCAAAAACGTACCAAAAATACATTGTATTTGTATGTTTTCACTTATTTTGTGCAGGAAACGGATATCCGACAAAAGGACGAAAAATCAAGCAAAAACGGACAAAACCGAGCACGGAATGGAAAAGCGTGGAAAAGCCAAAGTCAAATCAAAGCCAAAGTCAAAGAAAGTCAAAGTCAACGGTCAAAACCCTATTTAAAAGACCCAAGATATGTATACTCTGCCATAACAAATTCTGGTCCAGTTGGTGTTCTACAGCTACAAAGGCCCAAACTCAGCCCACCTAGAAATCAAAAGCCCACGTTGCATCTTAGTCCATTTTCGGTGTAACTGCGTACAAAAAACGCATGATAAATTGATAAAAAGAGGGTAGCAGGTCAAGAAAGAGGGCATTGTCTTTCCATCTTTTTTTTTATCTATCTTTGTTTTTACTTTTTCTTCTTTGGTAGGATAACGTGGGTAGCAGCAGATTCGAGTTCTTCTTATTTTTTTTAAGTTTCGTTTTTAGGTAGATAGTTGTAGACATAGGATTTAGTATAGTATCTCTAAAAAATAGCTTATTAGTTTCCTCTTTTCCAGCTTATTAAGTTTTCAGATCAGCTATTTTTGGGACCATTATTGATATATATTAGCCGATTAAGATATTTTATGTTAGATTGTTGAATGAATGCCCGAGAGTTTGTTTGGAATCGAGTTCCTTCGTTTTCTATTATTTCTCCTAAATTTCGCAGCTCATTAGCCACATAAGCTTCCGCATAGCTTATTGTGGGGTTCGGTTTGTTTGCTTATTATTAGCTATATTTCGAACTGCTTATTTCATGAGCGTATTTCTCTGTTTTTAGATCTAGCTTATATAACGAAAATAAGTTTCGTGGGCTTTTGCTTTTAGCTGGCTTAGTGTAGTTTTAAAGTTTTAGTTAATGGATTCGGTTTGCTTATAAGTTTCTAAGCTCGATTCGAACACATCAATACAAGTGCTGAGTTTCTAAACTCGGTTTATTTACAAATAAGTCTATGTTTTTTTTATTTAATTATTTTTTTTATTTTTTGATTCGAAACCTTGTTAGTTAAGCTCATTGTTCTTTTTCTAATTATGTCAAAATGGTTTCACATCTTACTTGAGTTTTAGTTGTATCAGAATGTTATTGGGCTAGCCATTAGGATTATGTCTAAAAACAGTTTGGTGATAAAAACAGTTTTTAAGATTTTTGGTTTAAAAAGATGAGGTTAAGAGTTTCATTAAACTTGTGGATATTTGTCTTAACTTTATTTTTTTATGCTTTTGGTACCGGTCAACTCTTGAGGCGCGGAGCTTAAGGGTTTATTTAGCTAGACCGAATTTGATTATTTTTCTTTAGCTTATTAAATCGGTGTGTAATCGTTTATATTGCGGCTCTTCAGTCAGGTTCTAGTTCTCACATCCCTTTTCAATACTAAAATAGTTTTATTTATCGTTCCATAATATAACCTGCGTATTTGGATTTTGCCATGCTTAGTGTAGATTTATTTTTATCGTTAAATGCTATGTTTGTTAAATTGAATTTCGTTATGAGTAGTGAGTAAGTAACTTGTGTTTGCTAAGTGATTAGTGATTTGGAATTTAAGTGCGGTTTTAAAAAGGTTTAAAAATTAATAGTCATTAGAATTTTTCAATTTACATACCGTCATTTACTTTAAATGCAATTTAAATACTTGTCATTTATTTTAAAAAGCATTTTACTTTACTTGTCATTTAATTTCTTGAAACTTATTTTTTTTAAAGACTTTAGTTCGTTAAACCTAATCTCGCACTTAAGGAACATTTCACGTCACTTAGCAAGCATATTTGTCATTTATATCTTTTAAATCAGTTTTAGTTTAATCTTTTAGTTTTTAATTTTAGAATTAATGTTAGTTTAATTTTTAGTTTAAAATAGTTTAAAACCAAAACAAAAAATTTAAATGACAATCAAGCTCGATTCCCAACATTCCCTTGAATTTCCATTCACCTCTCGCCGAGGAAACGACCCAGGAGGTTTTTGATAATGGCTTTGGTTAAAAGCATTTATCTAGAACCCGACGGAAATACTATACTATATTATTATTGGCCTATCCTTATATATTATATATATTTTATTATATATACGGTGTATTCGGATGAATCACGAGCACATGAGAAACAAACTGATCAAAGATATGTTCAAAAAGAATTGCCAGAACATATAAAAACAGACAGAGAGGAAAAAGATAAAAATGTCAAAAGAATTATTTGTTTCCTAACACTTCAATTGTATTCATTCAGTTATCATCATGGCACAACGACAACAAGCAGCTGATGTTCATCCAGATGATCCGTGTCCTCCAAACAAGCGATATGACTTTATGGATGCAAATAAGAAGGTTGACTTGGAGAATGTGCAATGTCCATCATAGAGCAAGATTCTGATGAATATTATTACGAATCATCCGTTACGATTCAGTATTGCAGCATCATCATCTGTACCTTGGATTTATATGGCACAGTTCTGGCATACTTTAAAAGAAGACGGATCAAAGAATCGACTCAAGTTTCTGCTGGATAGAAATTCAGAACAATCTTTCATCTTCCGCAAGCAAATGATAACAATCATGCTTCGTTTGTGCCACCACCATCATTCTCTGATATGGTTCCATTTTATAAACAAGTGTTGGGATTTACAATGGAACTCAAGACTGTGTCTAATTTCAAGATACATGGTCTTCTACAGCCTTGGCAGACGTTATGCAAGATATTCTCCAAGTGCTTGACTACACGTGTTACGGGATAGGACCAACCGCCATTGCAGATAATGCAAATGTTATACTGCTTTGTTAATAACATTCATGTGGATTATGCAGAGTTAATGTGGGAAGGCATTTACTATTCGCTTCATCATCCTGCCACTTCAATCCCATACCCACGATTTACGAAGATCATCATCAGTCATTATATGACTATCTTTCCTGAAATTTCAAGGCGTGCTCGAGATGCTTATCACAATCTTCAAGATGATGATATTATGAAGAATATCTTCAATTCAGGAAGAAACAAGAACAAGGTTGGGATGCGGATACCAGCATGGATGATCACAGAAGAGATGAAGCTTACGGAGCATTATAAGATGTATGCAGAGGTGTTTGGGCTAGATGTTCCTCTGACTCAGTCACAGCCGACTGAGTCTACCCAGGGAACGCATAGGACAACTAGCGCCCCTAGGTCACCTAACCCTGCTACGGAGCCAGCTGAGTCAAGTGTTCCAAAACGATCAACTGTGATCCGTTTTCGATTACCGTCAAGGCAATCTGCACGACTAACACCACCTGTTCCAGTGCCAACAGCAGAAAAAGCTGATGAGATGATTTTACAAGACATGATTCAAGTAAGTCTTGCTGAGCACAAGAGTCATGAAGAATAAGAAGCAAGAGAAAATGTGGCACTAGTATACGAGCACTTGGCAGCTGAGGAGATTGAGAAGCTTGTTGAAGATCCTGAGAATGTTGATGATAGTTCACCCCCTAGGCATGATGACACATCTATTCTCGGCACTAGGTTAGAGCCCAGGAGTGATAAGGAAAGTCTGGAGGTGGAGATTGTTCAGGAAAAGGAGGAAGAGATAACAAAGGACACGAAGGTGGAACCAGATAAAGATACTCCAATGGTAGATATTACCAATATTGTTCCACCTATAAATGTTGATGATGAAGAAGATGAAATAACTGATGAAGTATTTGAATTAAGGATAAGGGTGAAAGGTAAGAATGTAGAGGAGACTAGGATTTCACCAATTCCCTCACCAACTAGATCAGCTAGGAATCTCTCTACTCTCGTATCTTCAGATATCGAGAAATTCCAGGAATTAACGGTTACTCATCCTACACCATCATTAGGTTTATCTGAACCAAAGTTTACAAAAACCAATCATCTTCTATCATTGATCAAGGCAAAACCTAATCGATTCAAAAGTTACAAGAGTTTCTTTCATGAATTACAGGGACGATATGGTTACTTATTTGCACATCTCAAGAAAAGGTTCATGCCACGGACATCAAGTGATCAACTTGCTGATAATCTTCATGATGTCATGATAGAAACGCTACCCTCGTTGGTGAAAGAGAAAGTAACCGAGCAAGTTAAGAAGGAAGTTCCTGCGCAAGTTCAAGATCAAGTTTTTGTGTATCTTGCAGAAGGGTTGATTCTGGAAAGGAAAACGACTAAAGAAGAGACGGAAAGATTAATCTCTAAAGCTATCTTGCAAGAACGTGGGCGTATGCAGGCACAAATATCATCACAGATTCAAAATGCATTTGACAATGATATTCCTTCTTTAGTTGATGCATCTGTACGCAGTTAAAAGATGGAAAGATTAATCTTTAAAGCTATCTTACAAGTTCAATCATCCTCTGTTCCAGAACAACAACATTACTTATACCTTGCTATGAAGGCTGATCCTCTGTTACAACAACAAGACATAGCAATCTGGTTGGCTCTCCAAATGAAGTTTGAGAAGTCTCAGGTATCACAAACTGCTTGTAGATCTTGTGCCATTCACACAAGAGATTAGGACAATCCTTATGATGATGCTCATCTTGAGGGGGAGAATAGTGCAAAAAGGTAGAAGACATCAGAGTATGAAGCATATGTATCTGGAGAGTCATCGTCTAGACAAGTTAATGTAGAGGAACCAGGTCCTTCTACTTCAGGTAATCAAGAACAAGATGATGAATTTGATTTCTGGACTGATTCTTATGCTTCTGATGATGATGAGATTCCAACTAAGCAAGTAACACAAGACATCATGGAAGAGATATCTTTGACAATTGATGAAGCTAAGTTGAAGAAGATGGCGGATGAGATGCTAAGACAAAGATGTACTTCAGGAGATGAACATCAGTATCACATTGATCAGATGAAGAATTTCTTGCAAAGTGACATTGTTTAGGAAAGCAGAAAGGAAATTCTTATCTCTCCACATCCATGAAAGATCACACCATTAGTTCAAAGCTTTCAAAGAGATCCTGAAGCTCCAGCACTATCTTTGATCAATCAAGACCTTTTGTACTTGAAGAAAGGAAATTCAGGTCCTGAGAAGATCGTTTTGTCACTTCATAAATTTCCAGCAATTGTCTTCAATGATGATGATATTGAAGAACGGACTTCCAGATGGGTTAATAAGTGTATAAAGAAGTTTAATCCTTATGCAAGATATGGTGTTGAAAACTGGAAGAATCCTCATGCGAAGATCTTCTACATAAGGAGACATAAAGAACCTGGAAGACAAAAGGAAGAGATCTATTCAAACTTTTAGATCATTCAAGTTATCAAGACATACTGGGAATTGGGTCATGAACATAAGTTTATCACAGAGATTGTGGCAAGAAGAGCTAATGATTGCATAGTGTCAATAACCGAGCCAGATTAGAAGAACCTCAATAAGAATGACATTGAAGACATGTATCTGCTAATCGTGAATAACAAGGTACCTGATTATGCTAATACAGGATTTCTATGGTCTCTATTAGTGTTCATCAGGAGTTCAGTGATATGGGAAAGAGTGCATGATTTTCAACTTAGAATCGAAAGCTATCAATAGAAGATTAATCTCACTGCACCAACAATTACATTCCCAGGAATTAAAGAATATGATGTGTTTTCTATTGTCTATGAGGCCGTACATGGAATCATTTACACTAATAGCAAGAAATAGAAAAGGGTGATAAGACATTGAGAGATACATAAGTTTTGTGATGCAACACTGAGAAGAACGCTTGAAGGACTAAAGAGTTATTATAATGATGTCAAGTATGGTTATGTGCAAAAAGAACTCATAAATGATGAAGTTAAGTATCTTAAGTTGTTTGAAGAAGAGATTGAAGTTCGATTGAATTATCAAGATCAAATGAGAAGATGGGAGATGTACATGAATGGAAGACCACTTGGACCTAGGAGGGAACACCCAGAATAATCGACCCTTAGGGGGAGATTGTTAGGTTTATGAAAAGTGTTGATTATGTGGTTTTATTATATTTTGTTATTAGACTTTATTTTGTTTAGTTTAAATATCGTAATATTTGCACTAACAACATGTATGACTGATGAAGATAATAACCAAAGTCTAGGGACTAGTATTGACAAGTTAGGAAAATAAGGAAGGGAAGCCTCCCTCCCATTGCCTATAAATAGCCCTCTAATCTTCATTAGAGGGTGATGCCCTTGTAATAAACTCTCATTTTTCCCTCCATAATAAGATTTGAATTTTCCCTTTACTTGCCCTCATTCTCTCTAATCTTACATGTTGATATGATTGATTCAAGATTCATGTGACCTATCAAAGTCCATAAGGATCCTTTAGCTTATTGAAAAATAAGCTCAAAGGTGCCTTAAGGGGCTGTTTGGTTAATAGTTTACACCATAAGTGCTTATTTCTTTATTTTAGCTTATCTGCTTATTGTAATTGCTTATTCAGGTTTAGTTTAGCTATTTAGGTTAGTTTAAGCCTATTTTAGCTTTTTTTTAGAGGTATAAGCCACTAAGCCATAAGGAGCCCTTAGCTAGCTTATTTTTAAGCTAGAAAAGTCCCTATAGGCCTTTTGGCTTATCAGTTTTGGTCAAAAGGTACATTTAGCTTATTTTAGCTTATCTGCTTATTGTTATTGCTTATTTAGGTTTAGACTAGCTTATTAGGTTAGTATAAACTTATTTTAGCTTATTTGGTTTTGCCATAAGCTTATTTGAGCTTATTTGCTTTCTAGTGTAAATTTCAAGTGAATTTAAGCCTTTTTTAGCTTTTCTGTCTATCTAGCTTAACATTTGTGCTTATTTTTGTTCTTATGTGCTTTTTAGACATAGCTTATTGTCTATTTTAGCTTATTTGTCATTTTTATTTACTTATTCTCTTTAAAAAAATACAAACAGTTAGTTTTTTAGGACTTAGAGCATTTTAGCTTATTTTTGTCTTAGCTTATTTCTGTGCTTATTTGAGGTTTATAAAAAATGTTGCTTTATAAAAAGTGCTTATTTTCAAGTTTTCTAAAAAGTTATAAAAAAATGGCGAAAATAAAAACACTTGGGATAGTGGGAAGCCCCGAGTGAGCAAGGCTCGAACCCGGGACCTCTACCACACTCACCAAGCGTTTTATCCCCCACACTCCCAACCATTATGCTACAATAGCTCATCCGGTATTCCTTTGCAAAATCTATTCCTTATATACGTTTTAGCTCTTTAAGTATAATAAGCTATTTTTTCTTATTACACAGCCTATTCGATAAGCTGTGTTTCCAATCTTATTTTTCTTAGATTCCTTATTGTTCAAGCTATTTTTCATAATTTTTTTTGAATTTTTATAAAACGTTTAGTATTTTTTATATTTAATTTTCTTTAAAATCGTTTTTAATTCATAAAAATTATAAAAAAGTCAAAAAAATATAATTCTTTTTTAGAAAATTTTCTTTTATCATATAATTCCTAGGAAAAATAGTTTTGCTTCCGTAGGGTTTAATTTGCAAAATTTCATTTTTTAAAGAACGAGATTCATTCCCATTCATGTTTTTCGTGTTATTAAGCTCAATTCAACTCCGTTTTTGTACTAGTTTTCTTTAATCTTACTTTTTAGTTAATTATAGTCTATTAAAAGTGAAAAATTCATTTTAAGTTTATTTTTTGAAATTTAAGGTTTTTAGTCACAGTTTAGGGTTTCCGTTTTACGTTTTTAGCTAAAATTTGTTTTTCCTTAAGTATTTTTAAGTTTTTGCCTTATTTTTCTTGTAGTTTTAAAAAAACAATATCAACCTTATCTTATTCAAACATCGATTCTCAAAACGACTCTCGATTTTCAATTGCTTTCCTTATCGGGGATAACGACCCGGTAATCATACTTTCGGATTACTATAACTGAGATCTTTTGATTCCTACCCTTCTTTTTTATATTTATAAGTATATTTTATATATATTTACTATATATTAAAGAGTGTAGTCAGAAGTGATCACACGACTGGAAGGAAGGTTCAGAACAATATGCCAGGATATAAAAATGTTTTGTATCGATTGACATGCAAAAACAACCATGGCTAATCTTTGCTCCTCATCGTGTTCTTGTCTATTCTTCTAACGCTTGGTTAGCCAATGAGGATGCCTTTGAAGAGCCCATGGGATGAGCAAACTTGCAAAAGTTATGGCAGAAATACAAGGTGGACATTGCATTATACGGGCATGTCCATAATTATGAAAGGAAGTGTCATATATATCAGGTATTGGTTACTCTTCCTCACTTATTTGTCTCTAAATATCAAAAGTAAAATACTTTTGACCCTTCAAGAATGCTTGAATTTAAATAGTACAAAATGGGTTCTAGAAGATAAAACTAATTATGTTTGTATGACTTTGTAGACACTAGAGTTGATGGATGAATTTGGGGTCAAACCAGATGTGATTACCTTCAATGCCATAATGAATGCATGGAGTTCAGTAGGATTAATGGTCAAATGCTAAGATGTATTTCATGAAATGATCAAGACCGAAATAGAACCCGAAATTCATGCATTCAGTATCTTGGCCAAGGGCTATGTTCGAGCTGGTGAGCCAGAGAAATCTGAATCACTTTAGCAAGTTATAAAGGCGTCAAAAGTGAGCCTAAATGTTGTCATTTTCACCACTATCATTGGTGGATGGTGTAGTGAAGGAATGATGGACTATGCTACGAGGGTTTTCGATCAAATGGGAAAAGTGGGCATTTCACCAAATTTAAAAACATTTGAAACTATAATATAGGGTTATGGTGAAGCAAAACAACCATGAAAAGCTGAGGAGTTACTGCAAGTCATGGAAGAGAAAGGGATTTTTTCAACAAAAGACAATGTTGAGCTTGTTGCATAAGCATGGTGTGGCATTGGTCTTACTAATGAAGTTAAGCGGATTATGGATCATGTTGATGAGCATGACGATGCAAGTTATACTAAAAGTAATGACGATTATACTTCTAATGAAATAGATGATTCAGGTATGATGAAACACAAGTCCCTTAAAAATGTCATCAATGAAGAAAATGGATCATTTATCAAACCAATATATTTAGCTCCTCCATTCACTCTTTGTAGTTTATGATATGGCTTTGTTTAGAAAGATGTTAATGCGTAATTTTCTCAAATGAACTTTACTTTATTTGAATCATTTGAATAATTATTATTTAGTTTATGCCATTACATTAAATCGATTATGTTTCGATGCAATTTGTTTATCTTTCAGGGGCTATTTGGATATGCACCTAGGAATCAATCATATGTGTACGACAACAATAATTTTTTACCCGTTTAACCCTGTTTCGCTCTATCTTTTTTAATTATCTATATTTTTTAAGTTATCCATATTAATCCATTTCCATACCAATCGTCATAATAAACAAGTTTGCTTCAACAGTTTGAAATTTGCTCAAAGAATTTTTTAATGTATAAAACCCACTAGATAGTAATTAGTGCATAAAACTATCTGATTATGCATAAAAACTCACAAATTTAGGCAACAAGTGTTTCAGGTCGACCCAACCCACATCTCCATTGAAACAAAACAAGATTTTCCTACTTTGTTTGCATGACTGCATCAACAAGTTGTGAATGTAATGATGTTTAAATTGTAGGCTGTTGGTGATTAATTATGTAAAACGACATGTTGCTCTTGGAACTAATTTCTACCATACAGATTGGGCCTCACCTAAAGGTATACCAGCAGCGCACCACCTGATACGTGTGCACATATAATGTCTATTCTGAACAGAAACGAGCAATTCAAAATAGTTGTTTTGAGCCTCGGTAACATGTTACGTGTGAGATACGTAAATCATCTTCAAAAATCTAAAAGCAAGCGAATAATCATTATTCAGGATCAAAATGATGTTGCTGATCTTATCGATGATGATACCAATGATTTGATTGATGTCCCTTTCAATTGCAGAAAATTCAGGTTTTCATGTATTTAGTTTCCTTGCCAATTCAATCCTAAAGGAGGTTCTTTGGGCAATTCAACATAGAAAGCCAAGGGCCTTTTCTCCAGGAAGACCTACTGAGTTTTTGAAAAATTATAAATCAAGCCTGGGTTTCCTCGCCAACTTAGAAGGTAGTAAAATAGTTTCCATTTTGTTGTATCTGCTTTAGAGGTGGTAATATGTCTCAGGTTCAAATTCTTAATTTTTTAATCAATAATCAGTATGTTAAATATCATTACAACAGTTATATTATGTCAATTATAATCTAAGCCTTTAAGTAAAATAATCGAGGAGATTTTATTAATTTGATAGTACCCGTTTGACCTGTTCCTTCTAAGCTAAGTGTTAATTTTTTTTCTTTCAGAGTCAAACATTACTTCAATGGACCCAATTATTAGGAAATAGGTAAAAATTGCCATCCTTTTTGTATGATTTGTTAACGTCTTATTCACAAGGGCACCTATGTTATCTTTTTAGTTTTAAGTTGGCATTGTTTTGCAAGGATACTGCCCTTCCAGATCTGTTGTGGCCAACTTTTGAGCTGAGTACGATGGGATGATTTTGACCAAGATAATATAAAGATGGTCTTTGATGAGGTTCTTAAGTACAAGCAGACAGATAGCCTTCACAAAAGCTATGTCGTGCTTATGAAGTGGTACTCTAGATTGAAACTCTATATGGTCGGTTATAATGGTACGTAATTTCACATAGTTCCTGATTGGAAACTTACATGGTTCAGGCGGTTTTTGGCTAATGTAGATATGAGGAATCTGAGAAGAGCTACAAAGTTAACTTAAAATGAAACCCAGAATTCAGTCGCGGAAAAGGAACTTACTCAGGTGCATCAAGCACAAAGCGCTTTAGGTTCAGCCAATAGCCTCTTTGATTTACGCGATTATACAAAAGCTTTGGATCTCACAGGCACCAACCAAAACATTTTAACTTTTCATAATAACTATGGCTTTCTACAACTATTTCTTTTGCCTCTTTTGTATGATTGGTTAAAGAGTAAACTGCAAAATCATTCCTGTGGTTTGTAGTTTGTGGCACTAATCATCCCTAGCCGATACTATTGGCACTAATCATCCCTGAGTCGTGTAACGTTCGGCAAAAATCATCCCTAAAGGGATGATTTTTGC
>BQNB010056855.1:0-16736 GCA_026074375.1 Tanacetum coccineum
ACTATAGATGGTGAAGAAACTATTAAACGATAAATATGACCAATTACTTGTAAGGCGTATCGACTGAGAAGGTCGAACACAGTTGGAACATGGATAGATTAGATGCTGAATAGACATACATACACATCATTTTCATTGAAGCACCCATTAACATTAGTGTCTCTTTCACAATAAAATGGTAAATTCTTTTTTTGAGCAAATAAAATGGTAAATTCAATGAGACATTTTCACAAACACTTGCTGCGCATTCAAAATTAAAACACATTGTCCAATATTCATGGTAACTGAGACACGAACCATAGTTTTCCTTTTCCATCAACCTAACACTAAGTATAAAAATTACAAATTGGGTATTACTACTATACCAGATAATAAGCCGCATTGTGAATTCCAATCTCCAATTTATTTAGGCATTTCAACCGATAGTTAATGTTGTTGAACATAATACTAATAAAAGTATGACTTACATCCGAGGCGAATGTAAACAAACCATTTGATACTATTACAAACGCAATCCTAATCCAATATACAAATATCAACCATTCCATACCCATTCATTCAAGATCAATCATAAGAAAAGATTGTGTAGACTTTCACAAAGGTTTTAAGAAAATATTATGTAGACTTTCACTAAGGTCAAATATATACTTTCCTATTTCGTGGACTTTCACTTTTAAGCATTCAAGCAGACGTATACTTTCCTTTAAGTTGTGATTGCTTTTTTTATATCCTTATGATTTTTTTTCATTTTGCTATTGTTTTGCTCAAAACCTTTAATGTAATAATCCTATAATTTGAATGTGTTTCAATCAATGGAGTATAAATTGATGGGATATGTGTTCGGAGATTAGGCATTGCCAAGTTTGTTTTGGAAGAATGGCCACCATGATCTTCATCATCACTTCATGGTCACCTAAAATGTAACAATCCGTATTTTTGATCAATGAACGACGTCATTAAATTCACTATTTATTTTTTTTTTCTCTCGTGCGCATTTACTTTAATTCTCATCACATAATTAAATCGCGTAAGCTAAAAATTTTCACTTAACGAATAAAACAAGAGAAATATGATTTTTATACACTATTTCCTGACATGAATAGTGTTGGTTCGTTTTTAATAAAACTTTTGGCAAAACATTTTTTTTGAATCATTTATATAATATTTATATGAGTTTTAAATTTATAAATATTATTTTACGAGACGATTGACCCACTTAAACGATAACATTTTACCAACGATATAAACATTATTTTATTTTTTTTATATTTTATTTTATCGGTTACGTAAAGCGTTTACGTTTCGCGATAAATTACGTTTAAGCATTCCCGAAACCACCAAAACTTTTCTACGCTTCAACAAATACCCACTTTTATACCCAATACATAAAAGTTACATAATATTATCATAAATATCATATCATATATATCATATGTATGCCAAAATTTTTGCAATATATACAAGAAATATAAGAAAACTCTTCCATTTGGTCATTTACTTTCAAGTATTAACAAGATATTTCCATAAAGGATAAAAATCACATACTAGTTCATGTCCCTCCCAAATTTACATAGTTATATGCATCCTAGGGGACAAGAAGCACCACTTTGTATCAACATAAACTTGTACAAAACCTTTCCATATAACCTAGAGTTCTATGTCTAGTTTTGACCAAGACTAGAAAACAATGGACCAAGACTTTCCCTAAAACCCTCCCCTTATTTCTCTCTTCTTGTTACAATGACTCAACCCCCCTTCTTGGGACTGATTTTAATGATCTTTGACTGCCTATTTTTTTTTTTTGTGATATAAGAAGAAGTGCATACATAGTATTAAGCCCTCAATCTAAATATCACGGTAAGAAATTCAAAACATTCTTCTTTTCCCCCTTCTTCACGGCAAATACCAACCCTTAAATAACTCATATACCTTGATTTTTCAAGGCCATACAAGTATTACTACATCCTTCCTATGATAACCTAAGGTATTTTGAAGGTTAGGATAAGTATTTTCAAGTGTTGAAGCAAGAAAAGCAAGATTAGGGTTTTCATTAGAAAATTTGGGTTTCAAGAGTGCAAGCTTTGGTTTTATATCTAATCTCAGGGTTTGATACTTTGGTTCATCACACTAACATATAATTAAGGTTATCTATAAACCTTTATGTCTTACTTTTATCATATTATTGGTGTTTATGTGTTTCTATTTTGCAATATACACCATTAGAATTACTTTTTATACATGTAAAAACATATTTCTACTTCGTATTATGATTTTTACATTTTTTTTCTATGATACTTGTGATCCTTGGAATATATAATTATATGGATTAAGAATTTATGAGTTATAAAGAATTGTGGTTTATTATTTTAGTTGAATTGTATAGAAAGTAAGTTATAAAACAAAGTTATACGAGTATACCTTATGTATTTCTATGGGACTGTTTTGGGGTCGACTTTTGAAACAGCACTTATTATGTATTGAAATATAGTACTCCTCATGACGTTTCCATTTGTAAATTTTTATGATAACTCGTCTTAATACGAAAGCGTGGGCATAAGAAACGTTAAAATCGGGCTTAAAACGCGAAAGTTATGCTAGTTTTACTAAAACAGTAATTATAAACGTTTTTACTTATTAAACACATATTTACCAAAACATTTAGATGGTGATTGAACTATATAGACCTATATGTGGTATTAGTTTATCAAATTGTATATATTACTAGGAGTTTCATAATGAGGCCTCTTCGGTGAGTATCGTCGAGTTGTTGGATTTACGATTATAAGTGTCCTAGCTCTCATATCGTTCACTAAAGACCTTTATGATGATTGCCCGAACGATAGTATGATGAGCTATACGACCTATTTAATATTCATACTGTCTATAGTACTATATTCGGACCTTTATTTGGTTTAGGTTGCTTCGGATTTACCTTCGTGACGATTTTTTCTTTGTGAATATTGTTGATTACATTCACTCAGGTGAGTTCGTAGCCTTTTTCTTTCTACTTGCTTTATTAAAACGGGGGAGATTACATGCTGATTTCTTGGACACAAGTGTTTTTCAAAAATGTTTATGCTATTTCTGATTACATTATTTGCATAAGTTACCGTAATTGGTCATTTAAGTCCCCTTTATCATGTAACCGTTAATTACCTATGGGTATACGCAAGTGGTTATGGATGATCTATCGGGTACCAGGGGGAATGACCATCACGTCTTAGGCTGTGGTTTCTAGCTTGACCATTGCGCATTTAACTCGAAGATAATTGTTAGGATGTTTGGACAACATCCGTATTGAGAAAATTCGTAGGATGTTTTCTTGTAACATTTGTAATCCGTGTGGGGATCAAACCTCGGAGGTACTGGTTTATTACAGTTTATACTTATGGTTGAGTGTAATGAGCTTAGGGCATATATACAATGGTGTTGACTATACGAATGTGTTTCATAGTCTACTAATACTTAAATCTTTGTGGTCCACGCTATTTACTGATTAAACCTATCGAATTCACTCATTTTTGTGTTTGAAGTTTTAGAATGCTTTTTATCTCAGGGTGTTCCTGAGGTATAAGCTTGGTTGGGATGCCGTGACGGTTATTATTAGTGGGATTCTGATTTCATTAAATTATTGAAATACTTTTGTTTATTTAATCTTAATGTTCTTTTTAATAGACTTGTGGGACCTAACGTGAAAACTCTGATCTTTGTATTGTATCGTATGGAACTCTATTTTTAACAACCATTTAAGGTCGTATTCTATTATCTGATTTTTGTTCTTTGACGTGCACCCATTGTAACTTTCCGCTGCGACCTGATTTTGGGGGTGTTAAGGATAGGTACCAGGAGCCATAGGTTATAGGGAACTGGGTCATTTTCAAAACCTAGTCTTAACCACATAGTTTAAAAGGTTTTCTTTCTTTCTTTTGCTTTATACATATCCTTCATCGCTATCCGATATCCTCGCGCGCGTAATTCCCTGATCCTTACTTACTTTTCCGATTATCATTATTGCATTATATATAATCTTATATATATAATACTTGGTTTAAATTCGATCTTTAAGTCTAATTTGGGACATAATTAGTATCATTATTTCTATCGGTCAATTATATAAATATTGACCATCCTGATTAAACTATGATTATTTATATCACTTTTCTATTTCCTTTTCTCTATTATTATCATGTGCCATGACTCTGCATACCTTTTACAAATTCTTAACGATATTGTGTACCTTGCGTGGCCCCTGAATCATGCCGCTAGGAGATTTAAGAAGAAAATCTGTTAAGAGGATATGGAAAAGCTGTGCGAAGCTATTAATGGAATATGAAAAAGACAAGAGCTGACTCAACAATACCTGTGGATATGGATTCAGCAATATACTGGAGGAACTGTTGCAAAGATGAACTATGGATGTTCGTTTAAGGACATTTTTGAACGGCAAGCCTCACTTTTCAGCGGACTGAAGGCGTAGTCCGGACTGAATTGCTGGTTTGAAAAGACTGGAGCATGTGTTTTGAGATTTGTAAGTGTGTGAAGGGATGGACAAAGGTAAGTTTGCTGTGTGCACGTTTGAAGAGTCGTGCTCTGACTGGTGGAACGGAAATGTTCGATAATTTGGGGACTTGCTATGCTAATAAGATCCCCTGGAGCTACGTTTAAAAGCTATGATGACTACTGATACTGCCATAGCAATGAAATCCAAAGGAGGGAGCAAGAGCTTTAGACTTTGACTTTGATAGGAGTTGACATCGGGCTACAACATCGGCTTTCCACAAATGGTTTTGATGTGTCCTGAGTTGGTGTCAACTGAAAAGAAAAAGATTGAAAAGTACATTCGAGGATTTCCCGAGGGAATCAAAGGAAATGTTACTTCTTCAAAGCCTGCGACTTTGCATGATGCAATCAACATGGCTCGAGAACTGATTGGAAAGGGGTTTCAAGAATAAGGCATTAACGGAATCGGTGATCGCAATAAAAAGGATAGTGGGAAGACCAGCAAGGGAACACTATCACTGCAGCAATACTGTAGACAAGAAGCTGTTAAGGTTTATGTGGCAGCCCCAGCCAAGGGTAGAGGCTACGCTGGGAACTTACCATGGTGCAATAGGTGCAAGGCACATCATCAGCCAGGTCTGTGTCCTCCTAGGTGTGGTAAATGTCACAAGCTTGGTCACCAGGAAGGGGATTGTCGAACTAGGATTCCTGTAGCAAGAGACAATTCGCTACAGAATGTGACATGCTTTGGTTGTGGGAATCATGGCACTACAGGAGTGATTGCGGAGTTAAAGAACCGAAACTAGGGAAACCAAGTTAAGGTGACTGAAGCACGTGGAATGTTGAATGCCTTTAGTAGTGGTGAAACCAATCAAAACTTTAACAACAAGGAGGTGATATCAATGGTTAGACTTTATCCTTTAAGAATTCTCGCTTAATTTATGTTCGTACTTCGCTTAAATTTCTGTTGTTTTTCGCTTCAGTCTTCTTTTGTATGAATTGTATTTCAAGTATCTATCAAATTAAATATTATAAAAAACGTTCAATTCTACTTTAACTCTCTTTAATTTTATACAAAATCACTCCCACAATTATTAGGAAATTTTATACACAATTTATGACAAAAAATGGAGCATCGCATCGTTAGCCCTCAATATACATAGCCTGATCAAAATATGTATAATTCAGGAAGACCTGCAACATGCTGAGAGTAGTCACTAAAACTTCTTGTCAAGAAACAATTTTCTATTTGCATCAAGTTTTGTGTGGTATTCATAAATAGCGTTTAATTCTGGACATCGAGATTAGTAACCGTAGCAACTAGCAGACTTCACTCCCACCTTTCTATATAAAAGTCGACATCATCACAAAAAAAAAAGTGTTACAAATGACACGTTAAGCTGAAGGGAACAAATAACCCACTAGGAGCGAGCTTGGTCCACAACAATAAATATTAAAACCAAACATAACAAAATCTTGAAACACCCAAGTTAAATCAATTAGAAGGGATCTTGCAAACGAATTTACCAAGCGTGGTAACGAAAAATTATCGAAAGACATAAATAAAAAGTAACATAAAGCTTATTTGCCCACTAACATCCATTTATTATCTTAGGAAATAATGGATTAAATTAAGAACATAAAGGAAATACAAGTTTATTACACCTTCCCTAATATCTATTCCTTCCTAAGAGATCTTCGCGATTGCAAGAACCTATGAGGGGCACGAGAATTGCGAGAATAAATCGCCAAATACTGAAATCCTTATTCGTTGGAAGTAGGCAAGACTAAAATGCGGAGTGCTATCGCGGTCGCCATCGCCAAGAGCGTGATGATGTGCAACATTTTTGAGGATTGGATAAGGAGAAAATGTAGTGGAAAGAGTAAGTGTTGTATGAAAAAATGGTGGAGACAAATTTTGTATAAATTGGTGGGAAAAAGTAACCGTTGGGGTTACTGTTCACCGGCACCGTTGGGGCACAGTTCTCAAAAAAAAAAAATTAAAAAAAATAAAATAATATATATATTGTTTATATACACTCTTCTCATCTACATTATTCACAAAAAGTAATTCGCATTTTTTCTGTAAACCCGTGACCTATCCTCAAGTGCGGCAACTTGAGCCGTGAGGTCAAAGGCTCTTTCTAAACCGGGGAGAACTGTAACATTTAGTTTTTTCAGATCATTTACGACGTAATATTTTTCACTAATTATTTTTTTATTATCGTGCGGTTTACTTTATTCTCACACTTAATTAAATCGCGTAAGCTATAAATTTTCACTTATCGAATAAACTGAGATAATATGATTTTTTATACACTATTTCCTGTCATGATTAGTGTTGGTTCGTTTTTTAATAAACTTTTGGCGAAAACATTTTTAGTACATTTTTTTAATATTTATTGAGTTTTAAATTTATAAATATTATTTTACGAGACGCATTGACCCACTTAATCGATACGCTTTTTACCATCAGTTAGAACATTATTTTAGATTTTTTGAAAGTAATATTTCCAACTCTTTATATATTTTATTTTTGTCGGTTAGTAATAAACGTTTACGTTTCAGCGATCATTACGTTTAAGCATTCCCGAAACACCAATACTTTTCTACGCTTCATCAAATACCCATGTTTTTTCCTTAAATTTTTAGTAATCTTACCCAAGTAAACATTGTTAGTCATTGGTAATTAAATAAAATAATACTAAAAAATTTTCTAACATTACACGTTTACCACCTTTATACATTTAAATATGACTTTTTTACTTCAAGTATTAACAAGATATTTTCCATAAAAGATTAAATCTCAACTAGTTCATTTCCCCTCCCCAATTTCATGGCTTATATGCATCAATAGGGGACAAGAAGCAATTTGTAATCAAACATGAACTTGTACAAAACCTTTCCCATTAAACCTAATAGTTTCTATGTTAGTTTAGACCAAGAATTAGTAACATTAGATCCAGACTTTCCCTATAAACCCATCACTTGTTTCCCTTTTCTCTGTTCCAATGACTCAACCCCCCCTCACTTGGACTATTTAATGTTCTTTGACTAGCTAGTTGCTATAGGAAGAAGTGCATAAAGTATTAAAGCCACACTCTCTCTAATACACTTATGAAAATCAAACCATTTTATCTCTTTTCCCTCATTGTCTCGGTTAACAAAACACACCCCTTTTAAATAATTATACCTCCACCCCCCCCACCCCCCCCCCCCACCCCCCCATTGATTTTTCAAGGCCATACAAGTATTACCTACATATTCCATAATGATAACCTAAGGTATTTGGAAGGTTAGGATAAGTATTTTCATGTGTGAAGCAAGAAAATGCAAGATTAGGGTTGTCATTAGAAATTTAGGGTTTCAAAAGAGTTGCAAGATTGGTTTTATATCTAAACAAGGGTTTAGATACTTTGGTTCATCACACTACATCTCATTAAGGTTATCTATAAACCTTTATGTCCTTTAATTGTTATCATTTTTATGTGTTTGTGTGTTCTATTTAGCAATATCTCTTTTAGGATACTTTTTAAACATGTAAAACCATATTTCTACTTGTGATTATGTTTTTAACACTTTTTTTTCATTATGAACCCTTGTGATACTTTGATATATAATATATATGACATAAGTATATTATGAGTTATAAAGGAATTGTGGTAATTATTTAGTTGAAAAGTATAGAAAGTAAGTTATAAAAACAAAGTTATACGAGTGTACCTATTTATTTCAATGGGACTGTTTTGGGTCGACTTTTGAAACAGCCATATTATGTATTAGAAAGATAGTACACCTCATGACGTTTCCAAATATGTAGAGAACTTGAAAAACCGCCTTATAATGAAAAAGATACGATAAAAATACGATTTACGTTAATACCGGGTGTTATAAAACTATTTTTATAAAAATTACTATTCATGACAGAAACTTTTATATTTTTAAACTTCATAACTCATATAAATCTTTCCATTTACGAGTACTTGCTCTTATCATCAACCGAATCTTCGAGAATAGAATCCATTTCCTTGATAGGATCATGGTTAATAAAATACTCAATATCTCAAAGATCAGATTCGGCATCAAAGGGAAGATCATCATTTCCTGGTGGAAATGTGATGTGAGCGAGTTCATCGGCGAACTCCTTAAGAAAATAGTCGCTAGTCTTAGAAATCGGGAGACTAGGTGAAAAAGAAGTAGTACTGCCACTTAAAGAATTATGAAAAGGAGGGAGAAGAGATGAAGGATTACTATTTCCCGGTAGAAATGAATCACTTGCGAGATAATCTTTGAATTCTTCCTAAATTAACTTTCTTCGATGGAAGTAAGTGTGGGGGAAGAAGAAGAAGACTTGGTCTCAGGTTCCGAAATCAGAGTGGGATTACCACTGAATGGATTATCATGACATGGAGGGAGATCTTTGGTTTTATCAAGATTTAGCAAGTTCTCAGTAATGTCTTCCTTCGGTTCAAAGATATCATCATTAACTTCCAGTGAAGTTAAGTTGGTAAGAGAAGTGAGAGAAGAAGTGGCATTGCCACTTGGATGACTTGTTGCAAACAAATCTTTAAGAATTTCCTCATGTGAAACATTATAGACATTAATCATGTTGATTGATTCTTGATAAGGTTCGTTTGAATAGCTTGAAGTGTCATGTCTCATATTCAAGGTTAAACTTTCATTACCGTCACGAAGAATCATTTCTTCTCTATGAACGTCAATCAAAGCACGAGCGGTCCTTAAGAAAGGTCTACCCAAGATGAGGGGGACACGCGGATCGCTCTCATAATCAACAATGACAAAATCAGCGGGAAATGTGAACTTTCCAACTGGGACAAAGACATCTCTTGCAATTCCTTTCGGAGTGTAAATATCCCGGTTAGCAAGTTCAAGAGTCATTTGGGTGGAAATAAGCTCAGGTAAACCTAACTTTTTCCACACCGAGAGTGGCATCAAGTTGATGCTAGCACCTAGATTGGCTAGGGCTTTGCACTTGAGTTCACTAAAACCATACGGAATGAGAAATTTCCTAGGGTTACCTAGCTTTTCGGGTAGCTCCTTAAGGATAACCGCTGAGCAATTTTCATTGAGGGGTGTGTTTGCCAATTTAATAAGTTTCTCCTTGTTGGAAAGGAGAGACTTAAGCATCTTTTTGTACTTCAGGATAAGAATCAAAGCATCGGCAATAGAGATATTGATGTGAAGTTGTTTAAACATATGCCAAAATTTGTGTATTTGGACTTCATCTTTGTCTTTTTCTCTTGGTTCATCCTTGACGGATAAGGAATATAAGGATAACGAGGATCCCTTTAGTGAATCATAAAGTTTCCTTGAGAAGGAGGTTTAGCCTTTTTGACTTGAGGAGGTGGGACCTTAATGGTATACTCACCATGATTCGGTCCCGTTAAAGTCTCCTCTACACGTTCATCCTCCTCCAAATTAATGAATGGAGAAGGCATAGGAACGGTAGGTCCACCAAGAACAAGACCACTTCGAGTGATGATCGCTTTCAATTCACCCTTCGGTTTAGCAACGGTGTTGCAAGGGAGAGATCCCGAACCTGAAGTAGAAGCGGAGTTCATTTGGAAAAAGCTAGCCATCATGTTCAAAAGCTCGTTTGTTTGATTTGACATTAAAGCTTGAATCGAAGATTGCATTTCATTCCTTAACTCATTTTTCACATTATTAATTTGAGCTTGCATGGCTTTCATATTAACATCATTCATTTTCTTAATTTTCTCCAATTCACTTAAAGGAACACTTTGATTTTGTTGAATTGGAGCTTGATAAGTTGGATTTTGATTGAAATTGTTTCCTCGGTTATATCCTTGAGGTTGGCTAAAACGGTTTTGATTATTTTGCCCGTTTTGTTGAACAAAACCCGGTGGTCTTGTTTGATTAGCCACACCTGGAGGACGATAACCGGAATTACCCTGATTGTAGTTACCCGTGGCTGCTGCAACGTATCCTTGAATATTATCCCGATATTCCGGGAAAGTGTTGCCATCGGCGGCGAGACACTGATAATAAGGATGAGCACCACCGCAAGTAACACAAATCTCCTCGACAGCCTTTACGGAAGCTGGAGGTGGGGTAGCTTGAAATTGTTTTAGAATAGCCGTCATAGCGGTAGTCACAGCACTCGTTTGCTGATTTACTGCATGAGTCAGTTTGGCTATATCGGAAGAAGAAGAAGAATTGCCATCACTTGATTTCACTTGAGAAACAACCGATTTGTTTCGTGAATTGCGGACCTTGGATTTGTTTTCGATAATCGTCAACACATCTTGAGTACTTCTTTCCAAAAGATTGCCACCGGCGGCAGAATTCAAGGAATCTTGATCGGCCGGGTTCAAGGCATTGTAGAAAGTATCAAGTTGGTGCAATTCGGTGAAACCATGATGAGGACAAGCACGAAGGAGATCTTTGTATCGATCCCATGCCTCATGAAACGATTCATCAAACTTTTGTTGAAAATTAGAAATTTCATTTCGGGGGGAAAGAATTCGTTGATGAATTTGGACACAAGATCTTCCCAAGTAAGAATAGAACGAGGAGGTTCTTTTTCAAGCCACCGGCGGGCTGCCCCCGCAAGAGAGAAAGGAAAAAGCGTGAGCTTAATCGCTGAATTCGGCACATCCTTGTATTTGATTGTGAAAGTTATTTTGTTAAACCAACGGATGTGGACATGAGGATTATCTTTCTCAAGTCCGAAGAATTGGTCCGAAGTCATCATATTAATGAGACTATGCTTGAGCTCGAAATGCTCAGCAAGATTTAGTGGAACCACGATTGCCTCCGCATAACCCTCGGTGGGTGCACGGAGAAATTCCGCCATAGTACGTTGATCGGCCATCGTAACTATGGGTGATTCTTCAAGAGCGAACGGTTCGACTCTTTGATTTGAACGTCTACGATTACGACGTTTTGGGTTTGTGGTGGTTGGATTAGAAGAAGAATTACCAACGAGATTAGAAGAAGAACGAGTGCGCATGCACTAAAAAGATTAAAAGAAAAATATTTTTGGTTTTTTTTTTCAATTGATTTCACAATTTATTTTAATGGACAAAACGAGATCGAATAACTTAAACCAATAATCGACAAGCTTCACGGTAGCTCTTTAAAAGAAAAACGCCACTCAAGGAGTTTACAGTGGATGAGTAGGAAGCGCGAAAGCTATTAAAAACCTTTCTCCTTAGGGTCGTAGTTCCTCGGAAAAACCATTCTTATACCCTCTTAGAGTTTGTTTAAACTTTTAAAGGTGAGCCGGTACGTCGCTAGTGACACAAAGGCAAGTTTAGAATCTTTTGTTCGAGAACTTATTATGATAATGCTCAAGATGCAAGCATTATATTGATGATGATGATTTTTATTTCTTGATTAAGGATAATTTTTTTTATGTTTTTGATTTTTTTTTGATTTTTTTGATTTTATCTTATACTAATACTAATAAAAGAAAATGAAAAATATTTTTGTATTTTTTATATTTTTAATAAAGAAAATATTCACAAACGGGAATGATAACTTCACGAGGGAAGGGTCTTCAAAAACTAATCTTCAAACGAAACGATAATCGATTACACCTCCCCGGCAACGGCGCCAAAAATTGATAGTAGTTAAATTCAACCTTTTTAATTATATAAATATATAATAAATATATAAATAATAAGGCTAAATCAACGGTAAAGTATTCCGAGAGGCTTTCAAAAGATTCGTTTCTATCCAAAACAAAATCCTTCAAAAATCTACCCGGGTCATTCTCCCAACGAGGTGCAAATTGAAAATCGAGAACGTTTGTGATCGCGGTTTTGAATGGTTAAAGGTTTTTGGAGATGGTTTTCTAATTTCTATAATTAAAATGCAAAACGAATAAGGGAAACCTAAAAACGAAAGCAAACGAGTGATTAAACCCTAAAAACGAGAACGGGGTCGAAACCCGTTCTTTAAAAAACAAAATTTTGAAATTTAAACCCTACGGATGCAAAATTAATTTTCCTAAGTGCAAAATGATGAAAGAAAATTTTCTTAAAAAATTATATTTTTTTGATTTTTATTTAATTTTTAATGAATTAAAAACAGTTTTAAAGAAAATAAAAGATTAAAAATACTAAACAATTTTATAAAAATCTGAAAAAATTCTAAAAAATAGCTTAAACAAAGCTTAATCTAATAAAAATAAGCTGGGGAAAGCAGCTTATCAAAATAAGCTTGTAAAAAGCTAAAACGGGCTATAAGCTTATTGGGCTAAAAAGGGTTTATAAGAATTGTTTGTGCAAGGATGGCAGGTGAAAAGACCCAAGGGCAGTTGGTTAGTGTGTGGGATGTGTGAGACGAGTGTGTGTGTAAAAGGAGGTCACAAGGTCGAATCCTTGTGGCTTCCTTTTTGAAAAATATATTTTTAATTTTTTTTTAAAACTTATAAAACTAGAAAAAATAAGCAAATTTTAAAAAGGCAACTTTTTTGTATCTCAAAAATAAGCTGGGAAATAAGCAAGTAAAGGTGGCAGATTCTGCTTTTACACTAAGGCAAAATGAGCTAAACTGCTAAGCTAACTAGAGGTAAAATAAGCTAAGGAAAATGGAAGATAAGCCAAAACAGATAAGCTAAACTACCTAATGAGCAAATGCAAACACAAATAAGCCAAGGAGAGCAGACAGATAAGCAAGAAAAGCAAATAAGCTATAATCACAAACTGGTGGTTACACAGCCCTAAGGGCACTCTTTGGGCTTATTTTTAAGCACTTAGAGGAATCCTTGGGGCTTAAAGGGCTTTAAGCTCTTAAGGCTTATCCAAGTGGCTTTCTAGAACTGCAAAGAAAAGGTGGTTTGAAAAACAAATAAGCAATGAAAAGGACTTATGAATAAGGCTGTTCACAAAGACTGCTTGGTTTTTGGAATTTTTGAAAAGACAAAGGACACAATGCAGGCTTAAAAATAAGCTAACAAGTAAGCTTTAAAATGAAAAACAAGTTGAAATAGATGGAGTTTGACAAGAAAAGAGCTTATGCTCAAAAATTTAGATTCTAAAAACAAGTTTAAGACACTGAAATTTGGAAATGAGAAATGGACTTTTGCTTGAAAACTGGCTTGACAGATTTTTACTAAAACAAAAGGTAAACCAAATGGACATTTTCCTACTGCAATTGACTCTTAAAAATAACATTAAAACAAGACATAAGACAGGTTTTAAAAGATTAATCCAAAAAGCACTTCTTGGCTGTTTTAAACCAACAGTTTATGGACACCCTTTTAGAAAAACTTGAAGACAGTGTATGAGACTTAAAACTTAAGAAAAACAGATTGAAAATAGCTTAAAAAGGCTGGCCAAAGTATACCAAGTGACCCAAAGGTTTTTTAAACACCTTTTGACCCACTTTGACAGGTTAACCCAAACACCCCCTTAACTTTTGAAATCTATACTTAAGCTTAGTAACAAAGATTTAAGCAACAACTTATGAACAGAGATGACCAACAAACAAATAATGAGCTAAATTAAGCAAAAGGCACACAAGAATAAGCACAAAAATAAGCATTAAGAAACACACAAATTTAAGCAATAATGGACAGTTTAAGGCAAAAACTTGAACAAAGCATAAATAAGCATTAAGTAAAGACAAATAAGCATAAGAAAATAAGCAACAATAAGCACTTATGAACAGTAAAATGCAAAATTTTAACAGTGAAGCTTACAAAGGGTCCTTAGCTTTTTGGCAAGAAATAAGCTCTCAAAAGCTTATAAATTTTTCCTAAAGCTTCCCATGAAGCACTAAACCAAGGCCTTCCTTTATTTACCTTGCTCCAATGCTTTCTTCTTGATATTTTTGTGATTTTTGGATTTTTTGACAGAAAATGAAAACAGCTTTTATATAAGCTTTTAATGGCTTAAAAACTTATACAAAGGCTTATAAAACAGTTTAAGACAGTATTTAAATGACAAGAAAGCTTAAATGACAATAATTTAAAGAAAACTTGTAAATGACAATAATTTAAAAGCAAGTATTTAAATGACAAGAAAGATAAATGACAGAAATGTAAATGACAATGTATTAAAAAGACAGTAATAAAATGGTACAAACTTTTGAATACAAGCTTTTGACTTAACACAAAAATTCAACAAAGACATATGAACTATAAATGTCCTATATATACTAAAACTAAGTCTTGACCTCTTCTTGCTGTGCTTCTTTAGTGAGAGGCTTCAAAGCATGTGTTTGTTGTGTGAGTGAGATCCTTAGTCAATCTTGGCCATTGAATTTTTCTTGGTGCCCACTCCATGATCACAGCCATTGATATTCATGTCCAATAAGGGGTTAAGGGATTGCCAAGGTGTCACTTGGAGTGTAGTGAGGTGGGGATGATGGACGAGATGGTTTTTTTATATTTTTTTTTTAAAGGGGGTTTTGTAGTTTTGTGAACAGTAAACGAGGTTCAGGGTGGTTTGAGTGTGACAGGGGTTTGGCGGGAAGATTGGGTTTGAGGTTAACAGGTAAAAGTTTGGCAAGTTGGCAGAACAAGCCTCTCATGGTGATATGTAGCATTGCAAATCCAGTCCTTGTGGTGGGTATGAATTTGGGGACTAGGCAGCTTTGGTCCCTCAATGTTATAAGAGTGCTTGCAAGTTAAGTCCTTGGTGAGATAAAACTTAACAAACGTTGGTATAAGTGTTAACTTGCTTGGATTTGGGCCTAGGATTTAACTTGTTTGGGCCAGTAATAGATAAAAGAGGTTTTGGACTTTCATTTAAACTTTGGGCTTATATAATTGTAATAGTCTTCATATAATATTTAAATGGGCTGACCCGGCCCATTAGATGGGTACGGGTGGGCCCATTTAATATTTCTTCGGTTACGGCTTTGACTTTGACTGTTGACTTTGCGGGGTTGACTTTGACTTTGATTTGACTTTGTCTTTTCACGCTTTTCCATTCCGTGCTCGGTTTTGTCATTTTTGGCTTCGTTTTTCGTCCTTTTATCGGATATCCGTTTCCTGCACAATATAAATGAAAACATACAAATACAATGTATTTTTTGGTACGTTTTTGGTCATTTAAGTCCGGTTTAAATGGAAAATGGTAAGTGTAATTAAGCACATACCAATATTCGTCAGTATTTTGCTTTCTGGTAGGCATTGCACATGTTCAAGATCTACCTTCTTGTTTGCATCCATGAGATCATATCGTTTGTTTGGGGGACACAGTTCGTCTGGATGAACATCAGCTGTATGTTGTTGTTGTGCCATGATGATTACTGAATGAATAAAATTGATATGTTAGTTAAGAAACAATTCTTTTGACGTTTTTGTCTTTTTCCACTCTGTTTGTTTTATATGTTCTGGCAATTCTTTTCGAACATATTTTTGATTAGTTTGTTTCTCATGTGCTCGTTCTTGCTTTTTCTAGCACATGCCATACGCTTTATTTGAATTTTTCTTTTGATTTTTCATTTTGTGTGTTCTGGCAATTCTTTTTTGAACACACATTTGATTTGCTTTTTCTCCAAAAATTAAAAAACCAAATCAAACTTGATAATTAACAAACTCGAAAAACATCACACCCATCCGAGTTTCTTTATCAGCATCGAGTTTATGATCTTAGACCTTTTCTAATTTATTTTTTCATCTATTTCTACATAATCATTGATTATTATTGTCTTTGATCTAATCAATTATCAAAAGTTTGATAAATCCCAAATTCGGAATCCTTATCCGTACCGAGTTTAAACTCGATAAATCAAAACAGCATAAAACTAAATCAAAACTCATATCAACTTACGTTTAAGAAAGAAAAGTAGTTGAAATCGCTGTAATAAGCTCAAAAATCTTTCTTTGATTTTCTTTTCAAACTCAATAAATGAACACGGTGAAAGAAAAGTTAAAATTAAAATCATTTCTTCCTTTTAGCCCCTGTAGTTTTCATTTTCGATTTGACTCATTTATTTTTTGAATTTTGTTTAAAATTTTTCAAAAACTCCCCCTTGAATAATGATGACTTTTTAAAAATTGACCAATGCTATCAAAAACTCTCCCTTGGAATGAAATCATACTAAGCACGTAGTCCGAAAATGAAGATGTTTGAGTTTAAAATTAAAACCCCCCCTTGAAAATATAGCATTTTTCAAATTCAGTTTGTTTGAGAGATCATTGTTATTATTTTATTTCCGAAATGATGTTTATAAATGAAAATTTTTTAATTACTCCCCTTTAGATTATGATTCCGTATTTTCAATTGAAAGCTTTT
>BQNB010056856.1:0-37542 GCA_026074375.1 Tanacetum coccineum
ATATGTTATCTCACACCTATACCCCACAACCCTTTAAAAAGACATCTTAGATAGTAATGAATAACGTTTGCGCCTAGCGGTGGAGGTTTGATCCTTTACCAAGCCTATGGTAATTTATATGCTATGATAGGTAGTGAGTGTTGATTTTCCGTTTCCCCCTTTATGTTATAATTTATTATACACCCGAGAGAAAGAGAGAATCCCAAACACTTATGTGAGGTGCTAGTATGTACTTTCCGTGCTTTTAATTACGAGGTCTAGAAGGTTGTGTTGTAAAATACTTTTAAAGAGTAGTTAAAAATGACCCTCATATTGCTATTGTCTAGGTAGAAAAACCCATTTGCTTGAGGACAAACAAATCCCAAGTGTAGAGGTATTTGATAAGGTGTCATTTTATACACTTTTTCGGGGCAGTTTAACCCCCTAAATCGTGTGTTTATGCCCAAAATATGTACTAAATCGTTCTTTTTCAGGTATTTTGCATTTGGAAGGCATTTGGAGAAGAAACGGACAAGACTACGGACCTACACCAACATTGCATAAGAATTTCTCCTTAGAAGCTGAAGACGGCGTCACAGATTACACGTGACGCCGTCACAACGATATCCAAGACAGCGTCACAAGATCTCAAGACGGCGTCAGATTGTACGACCCAACCTATTATCTAGAATATTCTTGTCACGAAGGCGTCACGATTAAAACGTGACGCCGTCGCAACGATTTTCCTATATATACAAACCCGAAATTAGGGTTTTAGGTGTGTAACTTTAGAATAAAAAGAGGGTACGAACTCTAGTTCGTTTAGCAGCTGTTAGGGACGATTTTAGGGCCTCAAAACCCTATTGTACTTCCTCAATTCACTTCTAATCAGTAATGACATCTTTAATCATTCAACAATGTCTTGTTGTGTATTCTTAATGTTCTTGCTTTATCTATAACATGCTTGGCTAAACCTTCTATTGTGTTTATTTATGATTATATGAAACCTAGAGTAGATCTTAGTGGTGTTGCTTCTTATGATGAATATGCATGTTAGGTCTTAGAAAACCAGCTTTGTACCTGTAATCGTGGTTAGATATGTCCTAGAAAAACCATGATTGTGTAGAAAGGATACCATCGGGTAACAGTCTTCATACTACCTTGCCCCTTATATGGTTGATCCACTCTTAATATATTTCAAATGCATTTAATATACTCTTAGGGGCCTTGTAATAGTCTTTATACTACCTTACTTGTGCGTTGCCTTAACGGAATATTAAATAGACGGCGGGTTCGTATAATTCGTTCATGACTTAGGAAATATACATAGAACATCACAATGTTGTCAAAGCAACACCACTAGGAGAAGCAAATTAGGGAGTCCATAACACGATTAAGATCAACACAGCTTATATTTATTGTTATCATCAGTAGTTTTAGTTTTATTTAGTTATTAGCTAAAACCCACCACCCTCTCTAATATATGATTTTACTTGATTTCATAAAAAATAAAAACACCAAAAAGAATCTTCCCACAACCCATAGAAGTTCTTAAGAAGAACCCGTGATCATTCCCTAACCTATTTTCCACTAGAGACATAACAACCCCCGATCTTGCCTAACTACTACTAACAACGTTTAGGTACTCAGCCTAGAAGTTGTAAAACTTCATGTAAATCTTACACGAACCCGCAACAATACCATTAACAGGAAACAATAATTCAAGATAAACCAGTAGGTTTCATGCAATCCAAAGCAAACACAAAATTATATTTAGCCAAGCCTGTTATTGAAAAGCGAAGAACAATTAAATCAAACAATACATAGAAAATCAAAAGATTAAAGGGAAAAAAAGTTCACTTCCCATAAATTCATGGATGTAAATGATGAGTACAATAGGGTTTAAAATCCCAAAAATCATCAGCCAAAGGACAGCTGCTATGAAGGATAAAATCGTTCCTCCAAGTTTTCCTTTTTAAAACAAAAAAACTAGGGTTTGTATATATAGGAAAATAGTCGCGACGACGTCGCTTGTTAATTGTGACGCCATCAACTCATAGAATCTTCTTCAGGCTTCTTAATGTCGGCTACTCAGACGTTGTCGCCAAAATCTCTGATGCCGCTCTTGCGATGTATTCTAATTGTAACGCCATCACAAGGTTTATACAGCCGTTTCCATGAACTGTATGGTCAAATTTTAAAAGTGTCTTCTAGTATAGTTGCAGATCATGTCCCCATTCTCTCAAATTGAGTCCAAAGTGTGTGTATTTCCTCCAAATGCTTCCCAAAATGCTAAAATCACAAAAAGAAACGATTAAGCACAGTAAATGGGGATATTTACATCAATTTATGGGTTAAATGACTCTGAAAAAGTGTATAAATTACACCTCATCAAATACCCCTAACAACTTGGAATTTTCATTGCAAATAGGTTTGTTCTAAAATTCCTAGTCAATAGCAATATCGGGGGCATTTAACCTACTCAATAAACATAATTCATGGCACAATCGATTAGACCTCGTAATTAAAAGCACAAAAATTATATACTAGCACCTCACATAAGTGTTTGGATTATCTCATTCTCTCGGGTGTATAATGAATTATAACAATAAATGAAAATGGGAAAATAACACTCATTACCTGTCATAGTATATAAATTACCATAAGCTTGATAAAGGATCAAAAACCTCCACCGCTTTGGCGTAAGCACCTAGGAATTACTATCAAAGAGGTCCTTAAAGGGTTGTGATGTTTGAATGCAAGGTAAAGGAAACACGGTTTGGGATATTTGAGGAATTTTTGAGTGGGGACAAGTTAATTATATACAATAATACATGTAAAAGGCGTTGCTAAGCCAAGACTTAATGAAACTAGGACAATAATATACAAACTCTACATCAAACTTTTTCTTTTCTTTTCTCGACTCTTTTTTCAACATAAACATAAGCAAAATGGCAACCCGTACATATTTTTTTCTTCTTTATCTATTTTTTTGAATTTTTTTTCGTACACTTTTGCCCTGCCATCTGCTAAAATATAAATAATACTTGACTTGGGGTTTATAGATGCACCCCTACACCTGAGTATCTTAATAACTAAAAAACATAAACTAACAAATGACCCGAATTGAGAAGGATCAACATAACATGGAGAATATTAAGCAAACATGGGGGTAATGACTTAACTTTTCTTCTCACCCCTATCTCATTGTATAGATGAAAAAAACTACCATGAAATCCCTAATTGTCCCAAAAATGTATACACTAAATATTGACTCGACTTAGCTAAACCATGTACTCAAGCAAACAAATTAACTAGGGTTTAACAAATGTGAATAACAATAATGTGACTAAAAATGAGTACATGCAAAGGAAGCGAAGGCGATTTGAGTGGTAACAATTTGGTTGGGTTCGACAATGCCTTCATTGATAATCCGGAGATCCAACAAGAAAAATAAAACGAAACCGCGAAAATGATAGGCTAAGAGGGGTGTACTATGGCCATCTTGCACTAAAACTGAGTGCATAGCAAGAGAGTGGGGGTAGTTATATGATCAGGGTTAACTATCATCAACCATAAACCAATACAGCTAAAAACAGGGGTATATCCTAATTGCCTTCTTTATCAGTTAGTAAATCCTAAATCAACACAATGCGATCTGACTAGCAGTTTTGGGATGAATCGCTAAAGCAAGTTCTAGAATTTATAATACTAATGGTACACTTTGTTGGTCCTAAGAATTGTTTAAAACATGAATACTTTAAGAAATGAAGAATAAGTTTTACACAATATCTATTAGATAACTAATAACACAATTTGTAATTTTTAGTGTTTAATAATCTTATTAGAAATGAATCAAAGATTTACAAGGGATAGTTGCGGAACACTATCCCGATTGAATGACAAAATAAACTCTCATGAATCAAAGCTAAGCTTAGACTTCATGAGAGGATGATCCTATCAACAATAATACATTGTATTATTTTTTGTTTATTTAGAATCGATGCATGTCTCCTGTTACAATATCTATTTATATATGAGATAAAAGTACAAGGTAGCATGTGATGGTTGTTGAGATGTGTCATGCATGTCTCCTTTTTTGGAAAAACCCAACCCAAAAATAAAAAACAATTACTTTATTAATAGTATGCGCATTTGTATTTCCACTTTTTTATGATACTTTGTACTCCCTCCTGTGTTTTTGAAGGTCCCCCACATATAGTTTGTTTTTTCAGAGGAATAACAATGAGAGTCACTAGATATTTGTCAAATCTCAAAGACTTCATGTTGCTTATAGCTCCAGGTGACTTTAACTCACTAACACAGCATCCAGTTGAGATAAAGTGTTTTTCTTTTGTCATTGACGTCCCTGAGCTTGTCATTCCTTAATTGAAGCTATTTTTACAACACGTTACGATTCTTTTAATCAGCGAAGCTATTTTATATTTAAATATTCTCAAGGACAATTAGGACAAATTTTGACATAACAATCTCCCCCTATTTGAATATAAAAATAGCCTGGATTAACTGGTTGTAAATGTGCATAATGGCTTCTTCTTACGTACCAAGTTACAACAAAAATAAAACAATAAAGCTTGATTTTTTTTTGTTGAGGTGCTGAAATATTCAGAACCATCTTGATACCTTTCTTGTTCCAACCTGAGGTTTCAGGACCATTATCGGTTTTGAGACCTGAAAACCTGAAAGTTGTTCACAACGACGTGAACGGTTCTAAATTATTTGTTTCAATTTCAAGGCAAGTCCTCAGGGTTTTCGGGTTTAGGGAACCATCAGGTTCATGTTGTAGTTTTCAAGTTTTGTTTTAGGGAATTGAAAAACATTTAGAGTCACAGCTAGTTTTATGAAATCAGGTTCATGGAATCCACAGGTTTAAGGAGTCTACGTGTTCAGTGACTTTAGTGGTTCATAATTAGAAATTGTTTCAAGGACTTGGTTTAGTTCAGTGAGTCCTTAGGCTTTAGGGAATGATGATTTACAGGAACACCTGTAGTTTAGGGACATCAGGTTTAAAGAGTCAGTTTTAGTTCATCACCTTGAGTTCAGTTAGGTTTGGTTTCAAGAACCTTGAGGTTCAGGTTCGAAGCAAGCTTAGTGTGTGATTTTTTATGCAGTGCCTTGACTCAGTGCATGGATTTGATCCTATTTTGTCCACATTGACTGAAACTCCACACTTGTCATGAACAATCCTCATATAAACCCAGCTAAAGTTAAGAAACACACTTATCATTTGTTTAAACTTGAGCAACCCACTCAAATTTAATCTACTGATTTTTATAGACTTTCAAGGTCTCATTTGATTTTTTAGGTGACTATCCATCGCCTTTAGAGAGTGGATTAGGTTCAGGTAAGCTATTGCTTTAAGTGTTACATGGTTTTCTCTTGTTTAAGAGACTCTGTGTGTTGTTCAAGTTCAAGGAATCAGGTTCATGAAACCCTCAGGTTATTGGTAAGTGTGATGTTGTTGTCTCGTTGGATTCTAGGTTGTGGCATGGTATTGGACTTTTATGATGAGTTTTGTGTTGAGTGGATATATATATATCTTGGTTATTCCTTTTTGGTGTGATTTTCTTGTTTTTTTTATTTTGTGAGAGGGTAGTGATTTGTTGTTTTAATATATCAAGGTTTTGATATGTAGATCTGGTTGGGTTCTTGCCATTTTAGTCAAAAATAAGTGTACTCTCCCCCTCAAAAATTGCAACAACAGTAGCAGTTTTTGGAGTTTTACACTTTAGTTTTTACATGGCTCAAATGTTATTAGTAGTCAATTCAAAAGGATCTGGATTATAAGAATAATCCATAGGCTCTTGATACCACTTGTTGGTCCTAATAATTGTGTAAAACATGAATACTTAAAGAAATGAAGAACAAGTTTTACACAATACCAATTAGACAACTAATAACATAATTTGTACTTTTTAATGTTTATAAATCTTATTAGAAATGAATCAAAGATTTACAAGGGATAGTTGCGGAACACTATCTCGATTGAATGAAAAATAAACTCTCATGAATCAAAGCTAAGCTTATACTTCATGAGAGGATGATCCTATCAACTATAATACATTTGTATTATTTTGTGTTTGTTTAGAATCGATGTCTATCTCCTATTACAAACTCTTCTTATATATGAGATAAAAGTACAAGGTAGCATGTGATGGTTGTTGAGATGTGTCATGCATGTCTTCTTTTTTGGAAAAGCAACAACCATACTTTATTAATAGTAAGGCATTTGTTTCCACTTTTATGGAAACTCTTGTACTCCATTCTTTTGAAGGTCCCCACATATTATGTTTGTTTCTTCAAGGAGATAGACAATGAGAGTCATTGAGATATTTGTCAAATCTCAAAGACTCTCATGTTACTTATAGCTCAGGTACTTTACTTACTGACACCGCATCAGTAAGATAAAGTGTTTCTTTAGTTGGTCTTCGACGTCCCTGAGACTTGTCATTCTTGATTGAGCTTTTTACAACTCACTGATTTCTTTATCAGTGAGGCTATTTTATGTTCAAATATTCTTAGGGACAATTGGGACAAATTTTGACCCAACACACTTTCATAATCCTAACTAATACCAATGCTTTAGAAAAAGTGACAAAACCACACATGCTCAATCAAATCCATAAACGAGACACATGCGATTGCACAATTTCTTAACTCGAGCAAGCTAAAGGTTCAAATCATTTAAAAGCATCAAAGATGGATGCTTTAATTCCTAAAGATCTAGGGGTGAACCTCATAATTTTTGTGCGAAATTTTTTGAGTGGTAAGGTTTTTTGTGCTAGTCATATAACTCCTATCCATGAGACGCTATTAATACTAAGTTTTCATCGGTTTATGCTATATTTTTTTTAATTTGGGTTAAAATTACCGTCTTAAACTATATTTCGGTATATTACACATCATTTTAAGAACAAAGCAAATGCAATTGAAGGAATAGTTTCTAAGGATTTTATTTCTACCTACACTTATTTTGAACATTGTCCCCGGCAACGACGCTAAAAACTTGGCGTGCGGGTGATTGCAAACCAAAGTTTTACAACCCTCCTAGGCAGTGTACCTAACCGTTGTAGTGTAGTATAGGCAAGACTCGAGGGGTTATTATCGTTCTCTAGGGGAATAGTTTGAGTAGGCTCGAATCGTATGGTTACTTAAGGTCTAGAGGTTGAAAGAAGATTATTTTTATTTTTTTTATGTTTTATGAAAGCAAGTAAAATCTCGAGTTTTGAAGGAGGTTTGTTTTAAACTAATTAAACTACTCCTAATGATATTCTAATTGCAAGAAAAGTAAAGGCTGAGGAAAACTCTTATTGGTTAAACAAATGTGTTTACCTAATCATGCACTACTCCCTAGTTGTCGTCTCTTGTTTTATTACTCATCATCCTCGTAATGGAACATGTAAGTATTTAAATAATTAAACACTTAACTCGGAATCAACCCAAATGGCAAGGTAGTATGAAGACTATTGCGTGAGCATCATTTAACCTAGCCGCGTTTCCCTAGACGTCTATGCTAATGTAATATTTTATAGCTAGTTTTCTAAAGCCTAACGCGCATATCATTAACAAGAAGCAATAATTCAAAATAAACAACTAAGTTTCATGCAATCATAAGCAAACATAAATTAAATATGTTTATTAAAAGCGAAGAACAATTAATCAAACAATAAATAGACATATTGTAAGATTAAAGGGATAAAAGATCTCACATTCATAATCATGGATAATGATTGAATACAATAGGGTTAGAAACCCTAAAATCGCCTAAGAACGGCTGCTATGAAGTATAAAATCGTTCCTCCAAGTTTTCCTTTTTAAAACACAAAAATTAGGGTTTGCATATATAGGAAAATAGTCACGACGGTGTCGCTTGTTAATTCCTCTTTATATCTTTAGGAATTCGGGTATCCATTATTGATACCCAAGATAATTTGTACCTTTTAGCTTTCGTTGAATTAGGTTTGAAAGTTAGTCAATGTGTCTAATTCTGGTCTTATGGATGGTTATGTATGTCTTTGTCGCCTTTTTTTCTGAGCATTGGTATCGGGTGATAAATTATCTGAGTGTACTTGGGTAGTTATAATAAAATTCTAGAACTTTGTTTTTATGATGCATCCAATACGAAATAGTGAGTATTAGGATTTGCTAGATAAGAGGCACTAGGATTAACCCATGTTTTAAACCTGTAATTGTTATTATGGTCACACCGATCATGTAACTATCCCACACCCTTGCCATGCACTCATTTTTAGTGCAGGATACCCCTAGTACAACCCTCCGAGCCTATCATTTTTCACGGTTCTCGTAATTTTATGGTTAAGCCGGACTATTAATGAAGAGCATTGTCACCCTTAAACCAATTGTTACACCCAAATCACCTTAACCTACCTTGTATGTACTCACCTTTAATACATTATTGTTTTAACCCAAGTTAATTTTGAGTACACAGTTGCAAAGTCTTTATCCTTGTAAATACTGTTTTGGGACGATTGAGATTCATGATAGTATTCATCTTATGAAGAATTGAGGAAGAAGTAATTTATTGCCCCCAATAGAACTCAATAAGCCCATAATTATTTTGATCCCCTCAAATCGGTGTCAGTTGTTTAGATGAAATAAACGAGTATGTAAAAGTTCAAAGTGTAAAGGGTGTATCATATAAACCCCCATGGTTTGATATAAAGTTTAAGCAATACATGGCAAGAATGTACAAAAAAAAATAAAAAAAGAGCAAAAAAATGTACGGGCTGCCATTTGCTTATGTCTATGTTTATATTAGAGTCAAGAAAAGAAAAAGATAGAGATTGATGTAGAGTTGTGTAGAATTTGTATATCTTTGTCTGGGTTCTTGGCTTAGCAACCAAACCAACGTGTATTCGTATAAATAAATAGCTAACCCTTCCACTCCAAATTCATCCAAAAGTCACTTCCTAAACGTATCCCATCCATTTCCGTTTCCACTTATGTTATCTTACACCTACACCCCACAACCCTTTAAAAGACCTCTTTGACAATAATGAATAAATACTTGCACCTAGCGGTGGAGGTTTGATCCTTTACCAAGCCTATGGTAATTTATATGCTATGACAGATAATGAGTGTTGATTTTCCGTTTCCCCAATATGTTATAATTTATTATACACCCGAGTAAAAGAGAGAATCCCAAACAGTTATGTGAGGTGCTAGTATATATACTTTTCCATCCGTGCTTTTAAGGTTACGAGTCTATAAAGTGTGTTGTAAATAATACATTAAAGAGTAGTAAAATGACCCTAATAATGCTCTTGGACTAAGTAGAAAACCCATTTGCTTGAGGACAAGCAAATCCCAAGTGTAGGGGTATTTGATGAGGTGTCATTTTATACACTTTTTTTTGTCATTTAACCTCCTAAATCATGCAAATATGCCCAGATAGGCGTTGATTAGATCATTTAGTTTTCAGCTTTTAGAACTTAGAATGGCTTTTGGAGGAAATACACGTGACTTGGGCTCATTTGGAGAAGAAATGGACAAGATTACGGACCTACACCAAATCTCTTGAAGATTTATGCAAATAGTGGCTGGAGACGGCGTCTCAGGCATAAAGCACGCCGTCTGATCTATCCTAGTGACTGGTCAGGAATTTCGCGAGCGGCGTCACACGTGACCGACTTAAAAAGATCATAGAAACCATCTACGTGGCGACGGCTGTAGGATTTCTAAGCGAGACGCGTCGCGTCGATATCTCTTTAAATATAAAACCATTTATAGGTTTTTGAAGTGGTAACTTGTAACACCCTAGGGAGACGAACCCTAGTCATTTTAGGAGCTTTATAGGTTGTTTTTAGGGCATCAAAATCATATTGTACTACCTTGAATCCATGTTTTAATCAAGTAAGGTTATTTATCATTAATCATTCAATATGTATATGTGTTGTTTGATTAATTTATCTTCTTGCTTTCTTTATAACATGTGAGGCTAAACCCTCCTTTGTATTTATCTATGATTGCATGAAACTTAGGTTGTAGATCCTTTTGATGTTGCTTCTTGTTGATGAATGTGCGCGTTAGGCTTTAGAAAACCAGCTTTTGTCTATATCACTGTTGATATGTCTAGGGAAACGCGAGTAGTGTAGAAAGGATACCATCGGTAACAGCCTTTATACTACCTTACCCATTATCTGGTTAATCCCTCTTAAGTTATTTCGCATGCATTTAATATACTCTTAGGGGCCTTATAATAGTCTTTATACTACCTTACTTGTGTGTTTCCTTAACGGAATATTAAATAGATGGCGGGTTCGTGTAATCCGTTCATAACCTAGGAAATACTTACACATATCATCACAAGTGTGACAAAGCAACGGATCTAGGAGAATCTGAGGAGTAGTTGCAGATTAGGATAAATACATATTGTTTTTATCCTAAAGTTATCACCAGTAGAATAGATTATTAATTAGTTTAATTATTAGTTAATCAAACCAACCTATCAAACCATAGATTTACCTATGACACCCTAGAATTATGTTAGACCGTGATCAAGCCTTCCCAACCTATTCCCCTAGAGAACGATAACAACCCCCCGAGTCTTGCCTATACTACACTGCAACGATTAGTTACACTGCCTAGGGAGTTGTAAAACTTTATGCTGAAGTCCCTAAGACACCCGCATCAAGTTTTTGGCGCCGATACCGGAGAATAGTTAGGTTTTGATCATAGTTTAACTTAGTTCTACTCACTTGAATCCTTTCAAGTAAGATTTTAATTCCGTACATTAGCTTTCTTGTAGTCTATATTTTCTTTGTGTTAATTGTTTCGTAATCCATTTTCGTCAACCACCATGGGAGACGCGAATCTTATCCGTACCCTTAGAGATTACTCCAAACCTAGCCACGAAGGCTACAGGAATACCATTGAGCTCCCCGTAGGGAACAACGTGGTACCTCTTCGATCCGACACCATCCGGTTGGTGCAAAACGGATGCTCATTCCACGGACTTTGGTCCGAGGATCCAAACCAACACCTTAAGGATTTCTTAAAACTTGTGGACACACTTGACCTTGACGGTGAAAATAGGGAAAGAACGCGCCTGCGTTTATTTCAATTTTCCCTTCGCGATTAAGCTAGCAATTGGCTTGAACGTCTTCCAACAGGATCCATCGCCACATTGGAGGATCTTACTACTCGTTTAATTGCTCAATTCTTTCCATCGGGAAGGACTACAAAACTCCGCAATGATATACTGATGTTCCAACAACATCAAGGAGAATCTCTCTCAGAAGCATGGACTCGTTTCAAGGATTTACTCCAAAAAGTCCTTCATCGTGGCACCGATCTTTGGCTCCAAGTCCAAATCTTTTATGACCATGTCACTCCCGTCACAAGACGAACTATTAACCAATCAGGCGGTGGCAAGCTTTGTGACATAAACGCTGAAGAATCCTGGGCATTATTAGAGGACCTCGCCCTCTATGACAACGAAAGTTGGAACAAACCAAGGGATTTTGCTAAGCTGGTCAAGGCAATCTATTTGCCTCAAGATGTCCTGAGTGCATCCAACCGCCGCCTTATCGAGCTCGAAAATCAAGTTCAACGCTTGATGGAAGCTCATCTTGCTCCGATGCAACCTACTCCAGTGAACAAAAGGACTACCTCATGTGAGATCTGCAATGGTCCCCACGACACTCAGTATTGCATAGAAGATCCCGAACAAGCCTTTGTTGAATATGCATCCTCACGTACCGACGAAGCAGGAGGTAAGTGGTACACTTTTAAGCCCGAGCAAAATAATTTTGGTGACACCTAAAATCCATCATGGAAAAGTCACCCAAACCTTAGGTGGAGACAACCCCAAAATTCCTAAAATCATTTTTCAAACCCACCTAACCGGTTTCAACCTAACGGTTCGATCCCGAACCTTTCCTTCAACAACAATCCTCGAAGCTTTAACAATAAATCAAATCTCGAAGGATTGGTGTCCAACTTCATGGCATCTCAAGACACTAGATTGTCCAAGTTTGAAGTCGATTTCAAACAGCAGCAAAGCAAGATGACCAACAAAATCGACAAAGTGTTGAAACCCATCATAGATCAAATGGCAGGAGCACTCCCTAGCGACACGGTTAAGATCCCAAAACTGAACGTTAACACCACAACTTCAGTTTTGTCTGCTTGTTCTTACCCAACTGAAGACCCACAATGCTCAACCCATATCTATGGTTCGATCAACGGCGTCACAATTCATCCCAAGCAGCAAAACGACTCCCATGATGATGAGCTAGCAGAGAGTGGGGAAGAAGAGAAGGATAGCCAAGAAAATACCAATACCAACCCTTCCACATCACCTGATCCATCCGTTTTGTTCATCATCGAGAAAGTCTGCAAACTCAATTCATTTTTTGAATCGCTCGGCTTGGCCCCTTAATTATCCGGCATAGAATTTGTTTGCACCAAAGGGGATGATGGTGACGTGATGTATATTGAGATAGTTAAGAAGAATGATGACTCCCTCAAGGAGGAACCCGAAGCAGGAGGATCAGAGGTGGAGTATTTTGATATTCTCCCAACTCGAAGCGAGCTTGCATATCACAAATATCTCATGTGTGTCCCCATCCCCTCGATATTCCTAAGAAACCCCATCATTATGGAAGGATCTCCATCAAACCTTAAAATACCATACAACATTAGACATGTGCATGTGGAGAAAGCATACATTGATCTTAACTCCCCTCTAATATAATACCCGAATAAATGTATCAATTGGATCATGAGAAGAATAAACTCAACCTGGGGAAATTCGGAATAAGGAGTTAGCAATTTCACAAAAAGGATTAAGGGGATGCATGTTTTTGTAGGGAAATTTCACAATATATTCATGGACTTACATGAATTTGAGATATTAGACTCATATCATAAGACCCAAAGGCTTTCACAGGTAGTAATAAAGAAAACCCTTTGTTAATATATATCACAACATGACTTATGACCCACCTGAAGGAGTTGTGAGATTCACAAACAGGACCGATGAAGTTGCCTATAAAATGCCCTATAAGATAGAACAATACAACTCATTATCAGACTTTGAAAAAGAGCACACGAAATCAGTCTACCTTAGGAACGGGGAGGACACGAGAAGAGGAGTGAGTAACGTAATGATGAAAATATTAGGGTTTTACAAAGAATGTCTAGAGCTTGGACATGAATATGTGATTGGAATGGATGATGAAGGATAAGTCACGTAAGGACATATGACTTCGAGTCTAGCTACAAGACTCATAAATAAAGAAAATCGCTTCTTGGGAGGCAACTTAGTGTTTATTTTTCCTGCATATTAGGAGTGTCCAATGTATTTTAATTCTTTATTGTTTGTTTTATTATGTTTGAATCAATTTTGTACATCATAAGGCATTGTTTGTTTTATAACGTTCGTCATATTTGCAATCAAAGAAAAAAAAAATTATTTTGCAACAAAATAAGTGTAGAGGAATATATCCGGTTTTTAGAACCAAATTCAAACATTTAAAATAAAGTTGGTTTATATATAATACGCATCAGTTTCGAGTCATATGATTGGTATCGGTATTAAATTATATCAGTGTACCGGTAGTATATTACTAGTAAATTCTAGAATTAGTTTTTGTGATGCATCCCGAGACCGCATAGTAAGTATTAGGATTTACTAGATCAAGACACGTAATTTAACCCCATGTTTTAAACTTGTAATTGTTGTTATGGTCACATCGACTATATATGTAACACCCCCAAATTGGGTCGCAACGGAATATGGGTCTGAGAGTGTACTTCATAGATCAATAGCACAAGATATATATGATAACGACCATTTAAAACTTGTTTAAAACCGATACATTTGGAATTACAAATTGTTGTTAACAAACAAGCCTAAGCTTCACCTTGTTTGTGTTCAAAAATACAAAAAAAAGATTCTTGTCCATAACAAATATTTCCCCAAAATGTAATGCAACAAAATCTTTAATGCATATGACTTAGAAAATAACGACCACAAATATATCCCTTGTCTTGTACCTCATTGATCTCCTGAGAAAACATGCTTTAAAACGTCAACAATAATGTTGGTGAATTCATAGGTTTGTAAAATGTATAATGTAGGACCACAAGATTTTCCAAGTGTATGATGCAAACATCACAAAAATGTAATTACGTTTCCCTAAGCTCATGACACTAAAGCTTGACATGTGTGAATTGCAATATAAATTTCCTACATTGCCCTTGATGATGTTCTAACCTGCAACATCCTAAATCCGACATGGTATACGTCTGTTGTCCGGCAAACTGGCATAGTACGCATTACTTACCCGAACGGGGATGTCAATCCCAAATGGATCTATTTATAACATTCACGCTTACTCAGTAATTGACAGTTCGTGATAATGGGCTCAGTGGGTTATCGCTACTTAGGCAAACACGTAATCATAATGTAAAAATGTCCACTTATGTCCAATTGTAAAACAATGCATGTTTCTCACCCCAAAACTTGTAAATTATTATAAATATAAAACATGAGGCTATGAACTCACCTCGAGTGAATAAATCAACAATGTAAGTCACAGAATGAAAATGCGTCACATAAGTGTCCGAATGCAACCTAATTAGTTATAGGTCGTATGAGTACTAAGTACTTTGAATAACTAATACCGTATATAATTTTATATAGCTACATCACCATCTAATTGTAATTGAGAAATAATATTTATAAAGTTAAAATGTTTATAAATATTACATTAGTAAAAATGTCGTAACTTTCTAGTTTTGAGTCCGTTTTGTACGTTCTTTACGTCCACGCTTTCGTATTATAAAGATATATCAAAATATTACATTTTAATATTTTTAACCCTCTGGTGAACAGTGATTTTTACTGTTCTTGCACTTTATAAAATTATTTTTATAAATTTAATTGTCGTAATCTCGTAAAAGTCATATCTTATTCGTTTTAACTCTGATTTTAGTGATTCTTTCGAGCACGTATTCGTAATTAAAAATTATATCTAACTAAAATATTTTCCAAAAAGTTTCTGAAATGAACAGTAATTTGTTTTATAAAATTATTTTTATAAATGTATTTATTATCGTAAACATGAAAAATCCATAACTCCTTCGTTATTGATCAAATAATTATGTTTCTTAATGTTTTAGAATCCTAAAAATATGTAATTTCTGTGAAAAATAATCAAACATTTTTATCAAATGTGGAAAGTAATAAGTTTTTATAAAATTTTCTTTTATAAAAGCATTTATTATCGTAAACATGCAAATGGCGTAACTTCTTTGTTATAGCTCGAATTTTCGAGTTCTTTATATGCCTACGATCCTTGTAACATGTAGTATTTTATAAAAACATAAATTAAATACTTTATCTCTTTTATAGAGTTTTATAAACTTTTTCTTTTATAGTTTGACTTAATTCAATGGCTACAAGGTCTCTCTACATATATTTCCTACCACAAGTCTCATATATTTTAGGTTATTTAGTCCATCATTTGTCCAAGTAATGTCCATTCATTTGTTCATTTACAAACTTAATACAGTTTTTAAGCCCTTTAAAATATATTAATTTATATTTACTTTTATTAGTTAATCCATACTTATATAATGTATATAATTACATTACAAACATGTTTTTACATCGGCAAACATTTATGTCAATAAGTATATCAAACCATGATCTTGAGTAATAAATCCATATTACCATGGTTAATATGTTCTGTTCTAGATGGTGTTTTACTTTTATTATCTTCAATATACACATAAATTCATCAAATGTAACGAGTGTAGGTTTTTAGATGACTTAGGATGAAGTATGCTCCTCAGAGTAACAAGTTCTAAAACTCTAGTTAGAATTAGAAAACCTAAAGCTTCAAGACTGAAACCCTAATTTCAATGGAAATCTAATTCTTGCACTTTCTTGATTAACCCTTTAAAACACTACACCAAACCTTAAATATACCTTTGGATACCTTAGATATGATGTTAGAATACTTGATAAATAAATTATATGGATTATTTAGGTGTGTTTGTGTTTGGTCGTGGCCTAGGAGGAGAGAAACAAGAGAGTTGTATTGGTTTTTAGTTAATGAAATAAGTTATGTGTGTTATCTTTTCTAGTATGCATGTATATATACTGCATAGATAGTCATAACCACTATTAGGAGAGTTCAAGACTTAAGAAAACATGGGGGAGGGATTTAAGGAAGGTCTTGGTCAAAACAACTAGTCATGTACTTAGGTTTAATGAGTCCTAGTGTTTGTACAAGTTACTAGTTGGTTAATTGTGTGCTCTATGTCTCCTTGGGAGCTTATTGTATCTGAATTCTAGGGGGGAGGGACTAGTTGCATCTTAGATATTTTGAGGTAAAAATCTTGTATTACTTGATTCGTTTTATGTGTAGTTTAAGTGTGCAAGTGAATACTTGTAGCATTTGTTTTCTTGTTGGTTTCTTTTATGTAAAATTCGGCCAATATGGTAACATGGGTGAAGTTTTATAAAAACTTTGAGTATTGGGTATAAAAATGGGTATTTGTTGAAGCGTATAAAAGTTCTGGTGGTTCCGTGAATGCCTAAATGTATTTTATCGCGAAACGTAAACACTTTACGTAACCAATAAAAATAAAATATGCAAAGTTAATAATTATCCTCCAAATAATTATCTAACACTTGCTTGACAGATAACATTGAATTGTTTGGATGCCCGTTACGTGATGCAATTTTTAGTTACAAGACTTTAACTTAACGAATTAAAATTAAAAAGCAAACGCGGTACGAGACATAAAAATAAATCGTGAAATAAATGACGTCGTAAAATGACCTAAAAACACGGGGTGTAATAGTCTTCCCTGTTAAATGAGCCTTGTCCTCAAGGCTTAAGGCACGCCACTTGATGACGGTGCGGTCTTTGTGAAGAGGTGTGGATACTTCTTTTGAAATTGGTCTTCACGTTCCCATGTGAACTCAGGACCTCTCTTAGAGTTCCATCGAACCTTGAAAATTAGGATAAGGCTTTGCTTCAACCATTTAACTTCACGATCCATGATTCCTACTGGTTCCTCGATGAAATGAAGATTGTCATCAATATGATGTCTATCCACGGAAATGGCTAATGGTTCGTCGGCATAGCACTTCTTCATGTGAGCGACTAGAGATAGGTATCAATAGCATACGAGCGTGAGAATCCCGGTCTCGCTTTGAGGAAGCTCAAGCATTTTAAGCACGGCTTATATAACTACGGCGTCCAACACCTTGAAAGGTCACAAAATTGTCTTGGGTTTAGCTTCCCCTGTTTTCCAAAGCGTACTACTCCTTTCCAAGGCAAAACCTTAAGCATAACTCTATCTCCAACCTGAAATTCCATCGGCTTACGCTTTAAATCGGCGTAAACTCCTGATTTGTCGATAAATCGAGCGATCAGACGTCTAGCGATGCGCGCGTCTTGATCTAAATGATCTTCTCGGTTGTCTCTTGAACTATCTCTGGACCAGTGAGTTGAACTTCTCTAACCTCGGCCCAACAAACAAGTCAACGACACTTTCGACCGTAAAGTGCTTCAAATGCGCTGCCTTGATCCTAGCGTGATGAAAACTATGTTATATGAAAATAAAACTAATGGAAATGGTTAACCCAACCCTTTTCAAAGTCGATCACACAAGCAGTAGCTTCCTCGAGATTTTGAATAGTCCTCTCGCTTTGTCTGTCAGTTTGCGGATGGTATGCAATACTCATATCCAAATTTGTACCCAAGGCCTTCTGAAGTGACCTCTAGAAATTTGATGTGAACCTAGGGTCGCGATCACAAATGATTGAGACGGGTATTCCATGCCTCATGACTACCTCTTTCAGGTACATTCTTGCCAATCTTTCCATGGGATCAGTTTCCCTCATTGGTACAAAGATTGCAGATTTAGTAAGTCGGTCAACAATCACCCAAATGGTGTCATAACCTTGGAGGTATTAGGAAGGTTCCCCCCCCCCCCCCCCCCCCCCCCCCCCCCCCCCCCCTGACAAAATCCATAGTGATACTATCCCATTCCCATTAAGGTATCTCGGGTTGCACCAACAAACCCGATGGCCTTTGGTGTTCAACCTTGACCTTAGCATAAGTCAAACATTTGCTAACATAGGTGGCGATGTCGACCTTTATATTGGGCCACCAATATAGCTTCTTCGTGTCCTGATACATCTTGTCAGAACCCGAATGGATAGAGTATTTTGTCTTGTGGGACTCGTGCATGATCAAAGTCCTCAAATCACCATAACATGGCAACCAACTCCTGCTATTTAAGCATAGAGTTCCATCCACACAGGGTTCTAACTTCTCCTTCGGTATATCCTTCATGATCATACCTCCTACATCTTTGTTTTTGAGATTCTCTGGTTTCTGTGCCTCTATTTGAGCTTCCAGAATTTTTTTAGGGAGATTCAAAGATTTGTTTAGGAAGATCTAAGCCACTAGTCATAACTAAGGCTCAAACTCTTAATGGTTTAATTCGTTCCTTCCTGCTCAAAGCATCAGCGACAACATTTGCCTTTCTCGGGTGATAACGAATCTTACAATCGTAATCACTAAGCAACTCTAACCAACGACGTTACCTCATGTTCAGCTCTTTTTGATTAAGAATGTGTTGCAAACTCTTATGATCAGTGAACACCGTACACTTGGTTCCATACAGATAGTGCCTCTAAATCTTGAGAGCGAACACTACTGCTCCAAGTTCCAAATCATGAGTCGTATAGTTCTTCTCATGAATTTTCAGTTGGCGTGATGCATAAGCAATCACCTTCTCTCGTTGCATCAACACAGCGCCCAAACCTTTGATCGAAGCATCGCAGTATACGATGAAATCTTCGCTTCCTTCAGGTAAAGCCAGAATTGGTGCACTACATAATTTCTGCTTCAGCAGTTGAAGCGCTGCTTCTTGTTTGTCGCCCCAAACCAACTTGACCTTCTTCTGAGTAAGCTTGGTCATTGGTTTGGCGATCTTTGAAAATCCTTCAATGAATCTTCGGTAATATCCAGCAAGACCTAAAAATTGACGAATCTCCGTTGGTGTCTTAGGAGATGCCCAATCTTTAATGGACTCGATCTTGGCGGGATCCACGTGAATGCCTTTACTATCAATCACGTGACCGAGAAATTGTACCTTGGGAATCCAAAATTCACATTTAGAAAACTTAGCATACAACTCCTCTTTCTTAAGCAATTCTAGAATTGCCTTAAGATGTTCTTCATGTTCCTTCTTGTTCTTTGAGTAGATGAGGATATCGTCAATAAATACGATCACAATTTATCCAAATATGGCTTGCACACATGGTTCATGAGATCCATGAATATCGCCGGTGCGTTCGTCAAACCAAATGGCATAACTTGGAACTCGTAATGATCGTATCGAGTTCTGGATGTCTTCTTCAGAATATCTTCTTCATGTACTCGAAGCTAGTGATAACATGATCGCATGTCTATCTTAGAATGAACGCTGGATCCTTGTAGTTGATCAAATAAATCATCGATTCTTAGGAGTGGATAACGATTCTTCACCGTCAGCTTGTTCAGTTCTCGGCAGTCGATGCACATTCGAAATGATCCATCCTTTTTCTTGACAAACAAGACCGGAGCTCCCCAAGGTGAGGAACTAGGTCTTATGAAGCCTTTGTCGAATAGTTCCTTCAGTTAGTCTGACAATTCTTTCATCTCGGACGGAGCTAATCGATAAGGTGCTCGTGCTACAGGTGCAACACCAGGTATTAGATCAATTTGAAATTCTACTTGTTGAGTCGGTGGAAGACCCGGCAAGAACTCGAGAAATACTTCACGAAAATCTCGAACGATTGGTACGTCCTCAAGTCGCTTTCCCTCCGACTTGTCTTCAGTCTTCTTTGTAGTAACATGTGCCAAAAAGACATGACATCCTTTTAGCATGTACTTCTGCGTTTTAGTCCACGAGATGATGTTCAAATGAGTCTCGTTTCCCCGGTTGCTTCCGTCGTCGCGAACAATCAACGTTTCATTTCCCTAGGGAATACGAACAATTTTCTTGGCACAAACAATGACAGCTTGGTACTTTGCCAACCAATCCATACCAATTATGACGTCGAAACTACCAAGTTCTATGGGCATTAAGTCGATATTGAATGGGTGATTTAAGAAGTTTAATGTACAACCCCGAATGATAGTGTTTAATAACTGTCCAGAAGGCTAAAATAGCTTTCTCGGGAGCCTCCTTGAGTCTAGCTTAGCTTCAGGTATGAGTCAAGAACAGAAGAAGGGGTATTCTCTCGTCGGCTAGTTCAACATCATAATAATGATCTAAAGTAGTTGGTGTGACATCAATTTGGGAGCTAAATGCACTAGACACAAAACTCCTATCAGCACCAGTATCAAAGAAGATAGAAGCATAGCGGTTGTTTAGAAGGAACGTACTCGTGACGATGTTTGAGTCTGGGTTTGTCCTTGCATGGCCTACCGCATACACTTTTGCTGGAGCATTGCCATTCCCAGCTGGGTTACCTCGGTTATTGTTCTTCAGTTTTGGACATCCCCCCTTTCCCCCCCTTTCCCTCCCCCATCTTGAATGCCCGGGCGCACTCAAAGCAAGTAGCTTTTTGACCTGCCCCAATGCCCCTTTGGTTATTAGCGGTATTGGCATTTGCAGGACTCCTACAGTCACGGGCCAGATGGCCAACTCTGTTACACTTGTGGCATTTGGGAGCACACTGACCATCATGATGATAGTTGCATTTAGAGCACAGAGGTTTAGATTCTTCGTAAGGTTTCTTCTCACCAGACCCAGTAGTGTAAGCCCTGCTAATGTACTGCCTCTTGTTTTGTTGCTGTTGGTTCTGCTTGTTCCTTGACGTGTCATTAAACTTTCTCTTGTTTTCAGACTGACGTTCAGCAAAAGGTGCTGATCTTCTTGTCCATCAGCTTAGTTGTAAATTCAATTGCATCCTGCATGGTCTTTGGCTTAGATGCCATTACAATCCATAAATCATGTCAGGCAAACCACCGACATACCTCTCGATCTTATCCGACTCTTCAAGAAACATCCTAGCACACATCAATGCCAGTTCCCAAAATCATTGGTTATAGCTTACCACATCGGTACCTTTAACCTTCAGATTTCACATCTCAACCTTCAGCTTCTTAATCTCTCCCCTTGGGCAGTACTTGTCGGTTATCATCTTTTTCAGGTTTGTCCAAGTGATTGCATATGCAACATCGTGACCAACAGTCCTAACGTGGGAGTTCTACCATGTTAGATCACTTCCAAGAAGAGTACAAGTGGCAAACTTGATTTGGTTTTCCACATTGTAGTTGCTTATACGGAACACAGTTTCCATTCTTTCAAACCACTGAGTCAACTCGACAACTCCTTTAATACCCTTAAAATATAAGGGTTTGCATTTCATGAAGTCTGGGTAAGTGCACTCACGAGCAAGAGGAGCTTGTCTCCTTACACCCGTGCCTGAATCATGGCTGTCTTTGCCATTTTTGCTTCTGGTGGCCTCACGTTCTGCCAACACGTCAGCAACTCCTTGGGCAATTAATGTCTTAAGTTGCTCATCAGTCACAAGAGTAATGGTGGTGGTTGTTGTGGCTGGGGTGGTTGTTGTGGCTGGGGTGGTTCTGGTTCTGGGTGCTTTCCTTAGAGGATTTTTCTTCAAATACAAGAAAATATAATACCCGTTAGATTTCATGCAATCATAACCGCAACATGACATATACACAATAAATAAAGTGAGATCACATCACACAGTGAAATATATAATTGAATTGAAATTAACAATAGTGTAGCTAAATCGACATTCATTCATTATAAATTCGATTACAGACATGACATAATACATCCATTCCATATATAATCTGGAAATACTCATGACCGATTAGTTTAAACATGTTCACTACCATTCGGTTACAAGATGAAAATTAAAACTAGAGCCTTACTAGCCGGAGTTACCCCGTTCATACTTAGTAGGCTATACTACATAGCTAAAGGATATAACCAATCTAAGAAAATACTACCGGCATCCTTGGTTACTTCAGGATGTGGATGGATTCCCTAGCAGGTCTCTGCTGACTCTGTAGTGCTGCCATCTGAGTCTACAATGTCCTCAGCAGAGTCAGTGCCTCTATGAGTTGTGTCTGTCTCTTGCGGTCTGCTACCCGTAAATCTCCAATCTCAGACTGATGTGCTAAAACCGTAGTCTGTAGCACTCTAACCTCAGAACGTGCCATATCACTGGCATCCATCGACTGTACCCAAGCCTCACGAGAAGCTCTGGCCTCACCCTCCATAAGTCTAGTCGTGCGAGCATGGGAGCTCCTATCTCTACATAGCAAGTTGAGTTGACCGCTCATCAACAATCTATCATCATGTGCATCGTCAAGTCTCCCATAAATCTCATCTGTATCTTGCCTAACAGCAGTGACAAAATCTGTCATCCTCTGACCCAACTCTACCACATCAGTCGCTGGTATCTCCTCTACAATCTCATCTGGATCCTCCTAAATATCAGTAATCCCGTAACCTATCTCCCTATCTGGGTCACGTCTAATCTTGGCATCCAGAGTGCCAATAAAACCATAATCTGCTCTAAAGCGTCTAGTAGGCCTAGCAGTGGGAGCAAATGAACACTCCTCGAACTCATATCTGGGACTGGGAGCAATGCACAACCTCTTCCGAGGCGATAACGTAACCTCAGGAACATCCGCTCTAAAATCAGTAGAGGGCAGAAGCAAAGGTGGTGATGATGTAGGTAATGGTATAGGTAAAAGTGGTGGTGTCCCTAATGGTGGTATCTCTGATCGAGGTGCTAAGATGTAGGTGGATGGTGCAGCAACTCTCTTTATGGCCATAGATGCCCTGGTATGTGGAAGTATAATAAGTGGTGGTAGTGGTAGTGGATGGGAAGTAGATGGTGACTCGGCTCTCAACCGAATCATAGCAGCTTTGTAGCCCAAAGGATGAGTAGGACTAGCAGGTAGTGGTAAAGGTTATATAGGTAATGGTGGTGATACTTGTAGTGGTGGAGATGGTATCTGTGGTAGTGGTGATGAGTATGATGTAAGTGGTGATGATGGCGGAGTAGATATGGCAAGTAGCCTGTCAAACTTTGCCTCAAACAGGAATGGAATAGGTGTCTGAGCTCGAATAGACATCCTGGCAATGGTACGATATGCGGGTGGTGGGACGGAGTCAGCTGGAGCTAGGTCCTCCTCCTCCTCATCCTCATCCTCCTCCGCGTTATCAGCATCGTCTCCGGAAGATCCTCCTCCTCATCATCATCTCTATCAGTGGGATAATCAGCTGGATCCTCCTCAGGATCCTCATCATCCTCCTCCTCCGGATCCTCCTCAGGATCGGACTCAGTAATATAACCCGGTGAATCAGAAGTGGGTGAGACAGCAGCAGGTAGTGGCTGCTCCTCAGTTGGAAGCACATCATCCTCAGGTGGCATAAACTCTGGGTATACAGGCTTAGGAACAAAATCTGGTGGAGGTGGCTCCTGCATAACGGCCTCTACATATGCATAAGGGTCCTCTAGCATCATGGGCAGTCCATCATATCCTAATATAGTGACTCCCGGAGATCCTACATCCAATGATCCATCATCACTAGATATGGATGTGTAAGTGATAGTGGAATGCTCCAAATCCGACATGACCAAAATCTGAAAATCAAAAGTAGCTTATATAAGTATTAATATAATACTCTTATCGTAATATACGTAATATATATTATAAACATGTATATCAATCATGAATGCATCTAGTCTAACCAACTAATGCAACAACTAGTGAGTGTATGTCCCGTGAAAACCTCTTTGTATGAATGCAATGTTTGAAAACAGTTATAGTCCAAGTAAAAAACATTTAACCTGGTTCTCTATAACCTTGGCTCTAGATACCAATCTGTAACACCCCCAAATTGGGTCGCAGCGAAATATGGGTCTGAGAGTGTTACTTCATAGATCAATAGCACAAGATATATATGAGAACTACCATTTAAAACTTGTTTAAAATCGATACATTGGATTTAACAAATTGTTTGTTACAAAAGCCCGAAGCTTCACTTGTTCATTGTTCAAAATACAAAGATTCTAGTCCATAACAAATATTTCCCCAAAATGTAATGCAACCAAATCTTTAATGCATATGACTTCCAAAATAACGACCACCAATGTATCCCTTGTCTTGTACCTCATTGATCTCCTGAGAGAAAATGCTTTAAAACGTCAACAATAATGTTGGTGAATTCATAGGTTTGTAAAATTTATAATGTAGGACCACAAGATTTCCCAAGTGTATGATAATGCAACAGATGCAAACATCACAAAAATGTAATTACGTTTCCCTAAGCTCATGACACTGAAGCTCGGACATAATAATTGCCAAATTAAAATTTAACTACCATTTCCTGTGATGTTGTCTTAACCCGCAAAACATCCAATCCGAAATGGTTATACGTTCGTTTGTCTAGTGATAGCTAATCAGCCAAACGGGGATGTCATTCCCAAATAGATCTATTCATAACATTAGCGCTCACATAGTAATTGACAGTTCATGATTGTGGGCTCAGGGGGTTATCGCTACTTAGGCAAACACGTAATCATAATGTAAAAATGTCAATTGGTCAATTGTAAAATCATGCATGTTTTCTCACCCAAAACTTTAAATATTATAAATGTAAACGTAGGGCTATGAACTCACCACGAGTAAATATGATCAAACAAAAGATATCAGATAGCCTGAAAAAAGTACGTAACGTGTCCGAGTGCAAACTATTTAATTACTAGGTGTTGAAGTACTAAGTACTTTGAATAACTAATACCGTATATAATTCTATATAGCTACATCACCATCTAATTGTATTTGAGAAATAATATTTATAAAGTTAAAATGTTTATAAATATTTTCTTAGTAAAAATGTCGTAATTTTCTCGTTTTAAGTCCGTTTTGTACGTTATTTATGTCCACGCTTTCGTATTATAAATATATTTCAAAATATTACATTTTAATACTTTTAACCCTCTGGTGAACAGTGGATTTTTTACTGTTTCATTGGTTATACTTTATAAAATATTTTTATAAATTTATTATGTATTCTCTTAAAAGTCATATCTTATTCGTTTTAACTCCGATTTTAGCGATTCTTTCGAGCACGTCTTCGTAATTAAAAGTTCAATCTAACTAAAATATTTTCCAAAAATTTGCTGAGATGAACAGTAATTTATTTTTATAAAATTAATTTTATAAAAGTATTTATTATAGTAAACATGAAAAATCCATAACTCCTTCGTTATTGATCAAATAATTATGATTCTTAATGTTTTGGAATGCTAAAAATATGTACTTTCTGTGAAAAATAATCATATATTTTTATCAGATGTGGAAAATAATAAGTTTTTATAAAATTGTTTTTATAAAAGCTTTTATTATCGTAAACTTGCAAATGGCGTACCTTCTTCGTTATAGCTCGGATTTTCGAGTTCTCTATATGCCTACGATCGTCATGACATGTTGTATTTTAATAAAATATAAAATAAACACCTTATTTTTTGAATTTTGATAAGAATGTTTGTTGTCTTTTATAGAGTTTTATAAACTTATTTTTATAAGTTTTAACTTAAATCAAATGGCTACAAGTCCTCTGCAATATTTCCTACCACAAGTTTCAAATATTTTAGGTTCTTTAGTCCATCATTTGTTCAAGTAATGTTCATTCATTTGTTCATTTACAAACTTTAATAAGTAAGCCTTTAAACCATTAATTTATATATACTTTTATAAATTAATCCACATTTATATAATGTATATACTTCCATTACAACATGTTTTTAACATCAACATAACATATGACAAAGTATATCAAAACATGATCAAGAGTAAAAATCCATTTTACATGTTAATATGTTTCCTAGATGGTGATTTACTATATAAACATCATATACACATAAAATCACAAATGTAAAGAGTGTAGGGTTTTTAGATGAACTTAGGATGAAGTATGATGAAGAGTAACAAGTTCTAAACCCTAGTTTAGAATCAAAACCTAAGCTTCCAAGACTAGAAAACCCTAATTTCTAATGAAACCCTAATTTCCAATAAAACCCTAATCTTGCACCTTTCTTGATTAACCCTTTAAAACACTAAACCAAGCCTTCAATATACCTTAGGATACCTTAGATATAATGTTAGAATACTTGAATACTTTGTAAATAGTATTATATGGATTATTTAGGTGTGTTTGTGTTTGTCCATTGCCTAGGAGGAGAGAAACAAGAGAGTTGTATTGGTTTTTTGTTAATGAGATGAAGTCCCCCCCCCCACCCCCCCAACCTCTTGTGGTTATATCTCTTCTAGTATGCATGTATATATACTACAAGGCTAGTCAATAAAACTATTAGGAGAGTTCAAGATTTAAGAAAACACGGGGAGGGATTCAAGGAAGGTCTTGGTCAAAACAAATAGTGATGTACTTAGGTTTAATGAGTCCTAGTGTTTGTACAAGTTACTAGTTGGTTAATCGTGTGCTCTATGTCCCCTTGGGAGCTTATTGTATCCGAATTCTAGGGGGAGGGACTAGTTGCATCTTAGATATTTTGAGGTAAAAATATTGTATTACTTTGTAGTTTTAAAGTGTAGTTTAAGTGTTGTAGGATCGATATTCCTTAATGAAACACTGATATACTGTCAACTATGCGGAATCTAGTTGGCAGTACTTAAGAAGAACACACAATAGTTTCTCAAACGATTTCTTTTATAAACCTTTTGAATCTGCCTAACTTGCAGATCCCTAATACAATACTAACAATTCTTAACTTCGTGTTTTTCTATGTTTGTTCTATATTCTAATATCTTCCTAGAGATCCTTTTATAAACATAAGGATAACCTCTAGTAGATGTACAGTCCTTGTATATCATAAACTCTAATCGATACTTATCACTAATAACTGTTACAAGATAAATGCTAAAACAACCGTTTAAACTTTATAGTTCCTATATCCACGGCAGTACTTCGATCTTTGACTGGCAGTGCTTTGACTTTCTATTTAGCAGTACTTTGATCTTTCATTTAGCAGTACTTTGATCTTTCATTTAGCAGTACTTTGACCTTTTGACTTGTATTTCCCAACAATCCTCCCCTAACTTGAATTCTACTTGCTTGACTTCAAGTTTCTTGATAGTTGGTCTTCTTTGTTAAGCATCAGTCTGTCTTGTCATTTAAGCAGTACTTGCCTTCAATCTTTTAAGCTTCATCCTTTGAGCAGTATCTTGTACACAATCTGTTTGAGCATCTTGAAATGAAACCTCTTATCTTGAACATACACATTTCTTCAAAAATCTTTGTCTTTTCCTCAAACAGATTGTTCTTCTCAGCAACAGGTCTTTTTTCTGCAACATGTATGGATTTGATGGAGGCCTTTACCAAAGTAGCCTTCACTCTTGGGCTAGTCATTCTTTGGTACCTAGAAACAGGAATAATCCATGTGAACTGAAAATCATTTCAACACTCAGAACATGAAATCAGAGTGTGGTGGAATACTATCTGACTCTTGGTAAAGGTCATTACAACCTAAACGGATTTGATTAGTCTTTACCTGTAGCGTTTGTCTGGACTAGTCAACTCTCAGTAACTAAAACATTGGTGAGTTGAGGACCCATATAGTTTGAGCAAATATTAAAGCTTTCAACGGATTTGATTCTCTATACCATAAATGCCGTTTGCTCTGGAGTAGCCAATAATCCATGTAAATACCATGGTGTATTGATCACCATACAATTTTGTAAATTGTCAACATCAACAGATTTGAGTGGTCCTTTACCAAACGTTTGACTTGGACTAGTAATTCTTATTGTTTGTAAGACATGGTGAATTGAATACCATTTGATGTGTGGTGGTTAACCAACCTAATCCCTTAAAACAGTTGACATTCAAATATTGTGCCCTAAATCTTTGCACACTCAAATCTTCACATATTTCAAAAAACACTTTTTAATAGCAGTACATCATCAAGGTTCTGTTTGTTTGTCACTTGCTAGTTACTTTAAAACAAAGTACTGCTTTGTTCACAGTTAAGTCTGTTTATCAAAGTAAGATATATATATATAAAATTTGATAAAACATACCAGTTGTTTAAGAATTGTCACCATCTTCAGTTGTCCACAAGATGAACAGATGTATCAAAGTGATGGCTTTTCTCAGTCTCTCTTCAAACTTCCATGCCTGAACTAGCATCCTTATCATCAACTCTCTTGATAGAGGATTTTTCTCCTCTGCCAGCATGTGAATCATAGTGCCATCTTCTATCTCTGTGTATTACTCATGAAGAATATGAACCTCCATCTTATAATCTCCCATTCTTCTTGATCCTTCCAGAAATCATCATCACTTGATTCAGCCGTCTCCCAAATAATGTTTAGATCACCTAGAAGCATCAAGCCTAAGCCGGTTGGAGGAATGTGTTCATAATAGTCATCAACAACTCGATGTAGGTGATATAAATCCTGCCTATCTAAGACATGCAGTATCTCCCATAAAGTATCAAAAGCCCTGAAGTGATTATTTGCTCTGTGAATGATGAGATACTCTCCATCAGGTGAATCAATAACTTGGAGTGCTGTAATCATGGAGATTCCTTCTAGTGACTCTTTATCTTGTGCATTCTTTTCAAAATCTACAACTCGAAGATAGTTTCTAAGCTCATCAATTGTTTCTGACCTCAACTAGGCTTTCTTTGATGGCGTTCTCATTAATTGTAAGCATTTCCTCTTCCTTGAGAGTCTTTGTGCATCTCTTTCTTCAACATCTCCCTTCTTTCTTGAATCCATTGGTACAAGTCTTGAAGGAGTCTTTAATAGATGCTTGAACTTTTGTCATATAATTTCCTTCATCTGTGGATACTTAGTTTTTGCAAATTGTTGTAATCCTTGACCTTTTTAGGAAATATCATTTGATTTCTTTCTTGTGATAGAGAAGTAGGTTTCCTCAAAGTAGTATTTGATTGTGTTTTCTTAATTCTTCAAACCTCTTGCTTTCTTTTCTGCATCCCCCATTCAGCTTGAATTTTTCTAGCAACCTCCTCATCATTTGTAGTCTCTAATGCTCTGATTTGTTAAAGAGTTAATTTCTTCTTTTTAGGTTCTTCAACCAGTATCCCTTTGCCTTTATCTTTAGGGTCAGTACCTTGAGTATCAGTACCTTGAGTTGGCTGTTGAGGTTGAGATTGTATGGGACCAGGAATGCTCAAACCTCTTGGTCTAGAAATAGCAACAAGAACTTCAGCAGCTTTAAGATGTTCTTCAGACTCCATAACTTGAATTGGACGGAGTGGGCTTGAAGGACCTGCTTCATCTTCAAAATTTAGGGTCCTTGGAGTAATAGTACCCTGTCTAGCAGTACTTTGAGTTGTCTCCAAATCCAGTTCTTCTGTTTCTCCACTCTTTACATTAGAAGCTTCTTTCTCCTCAATATTAACTTCTTCAGTCTCATCACTTTTTCTTTCCAAATCAGGAGTAACAGCAGCATCTTTATCAACAATATCATCAAAGAAAGGATGTGCTGTATCTTCTTCTTGAACATTGTGCTCTTCAGACAAAGTTCCTTCATCCTTATTCCTCCCCAATTTGACTGAAGACACTTTCTTCCTTTGCTTCTTTCTTCGTCTCTTTTGCTTCTTAAGGTTCTGACTTTCTACCCAAAAAGCGTGATGTTTGACCACTGGCTGTACGAATTTGGACAGTTTCTTGAGTTTAGTCTTGAGCTTGAGAATCTGTTTAGCTTGAGAAAGGGTTTGCCTCTTGAGTCTCCTAACTTCCCTGTTTAAAGCATATAAATCCAAAAGTCCCTCATCTCCTCCAGATGTTTGAGACGCATCTGTGGGAGTATAATCATTGGGAGATTTTGGAATAGCAGCAGTACCTTGAGCTGGATCAGTATCTTGAACTTCATCAGTATCTTGTGCTTCAGCAGTATCTTGTGGTTCAGCAGTACCATGGAAGGAAGCAGTACCTTGTACTTCAGCAGTACCTTGAGCATCCCTTGCAGAACTTGCAGCCTTAGACTGAGGACTAGTACTATGTTCCTCCTCTGCTGCCAAAGCTGTGATGACCTCTAACATAGGTGGAGTCAAGGGAGTAATCCTACACGAGAACTTAGGACTATGCTTCCTCATAAAAGTGAAAACCTTAGAGGAAGTGAAACTGATGCTATAAAGTCCTGAGGTCTGTCTACTCCCTCTAACTGCTTGTTCAAAAACAGTTGAACGAACCTAGGATACATAAGAAAAGGTGTACCATTTGAAATATGCCCTAGCATCCCATTCATAATCATTAAGGAGAAATTAAACTTTTGATTTGTGGCTAGACCTACAAGAGCAGAGGCAATGTTTGTCCCAAATTGTTCCCATGAAGTGCTCTTAGGACTTAGACAGTGGAGTAAGACATGTACCAAATACTTCCACTGAGGGCTAAATAAAGGTTTAGAGAAAGTAAGTTGTGCTAAATTACCCTCGTAGCCAATATCTCTGAGCAAGTCCCAAATAACTTGCTTAGGAAAGCAATCAACTCCATTTGCATCATCAAAGAGTAGGTCAGCTCGAATGGTTGCTTCAGAAATCAAAATCTTTTTGCCAGCTACCTTGGCGCGAATGTGAGGTACGTCATTGATCACTTTAAGAGAAGCGGTAGCCCAAAATTGTTGAAGCCATGAACCGATTAGATCAGGATCAACAAACAACGAGTAGTTAATTGAGCATCCAGTGAGAAAGTAGATGATTTGATAAAAATCAGCATTCTGCTCGTGATCTATATAATGATGACGTCAGGAATTTTGTGACGGTGTCAGGACGTGGCCGACTTAAAGAGGATCTAGAATCATTATTGTGGCTAAGTTCTGAGGGGTCAGGATTTCTAAGCAACGCCGTCACATCGATATCTCTATAAATATAAAACCGTTTTGGGTTTTAAGTGTGTAACTTTGTATAAACATAGGGAGACGAACCCTAGTCATTCTAGGCAACTTAACGATAGGTTGTTCTTTTGAGGGCTTTCAACACCCTTTTTATATATACCTTAAATCCATGTTTTAATCAAGTAAGGGTTATTTATACTTTAATCATTCAATATATGTCTATGTGTGTTGGTTTGATTGATTTAGGTTTTTTGCTTTTTTTATAACTGCTCGAGGTTAACCTATCGCCTCCTTTCGTATTTATCTATGATTGCATGAACTAAGGTTGAGATCCTTTTGATGTTGCTTCTTGTTGTTGAAATGTGCGCGTTAATAGGCTTTAGAAACACATCTTTTGTTTGGTTTCGCTATTGAGATGGCATAGGGAAAAAAGCGTGTGAGTGTAGAAGAGATTACCGCAGTAAAAACTTTCATATACCTTTCCATAATATGGTTGATCCCCTTTAGTTATTTACATGACATTTTAATATACTTTTTAGAGGCCTTGTACTAGTTTCTTACTAACTTACTTGGTGTGTTGCCTAACGGAACTTTTAAACTAGATGGCTGGGTTCAAGTTATGATTTTTTTTATTCGTATTTTTGTGTAAGCCGGTTCATGACCTAGGAAATTACTCTACACATATCATCACAAGGTGTGACAAGCAACCAGAAGATCTAGGAGAAGCAATCTAAGGAGTAGTGCATGATTAGGTAAATACAATTGTTTATCATAAAGTTATCACCAGTAGCATAGATTATTAATTAGTTTAGTTATTAGTTAATCAAACCAACCTCTTAAACCATAGATTTACTTGCTTTCTTATAAATATAAAAATACAAAAAGAATCTTCTCTTAACCCCTAGGGATATTCGGTCTTATAGACCGTGTTCAAGCCTTCCCACCTATTCCTAGAGAATGATAAACAACCCCGAGTTTGCCTATACTACACTGCACACGATTAGGTACACTGCCTAGGGAGTGTGTAAAACTTCAGACATGTTGATAGTTACATCATCGAGTTTTCTTGACCAAACAGCTGGATTATCTTTTACTATTTTTTCAAGGATTCTTTTTGAGGGCTCTGTTTATATTCTCAACTTGTCCGCTCATTTGAGGTTGATAGGATGTAGAGAAAAGATGGGTAACTCCTATACTTTTTCATGGTTTTTCCTTATTTTGTCCTGCAGAAATGAGTTCCTTTCGGTCGCTTATGAGAGTTATTGGGCACTACCGAAATTGGTAGAATTGTTTTTCACGAATGAAATAACAACTCTTGGATGTTGAGTTGGTTAGAGCTTGAGGAGTTCGGCCCATTTGGAAACATAGTCGACATCGACTAAGATATATTCGAATTTATAATATTTCGAGAATGGTCCCATCAAGTTAATACCCCAGATGTCAAAAACTTCACATACTTGAATGCTATTTAAGGGCATATCATCACGTTTGGATATATTCCTAGTTTTTTGACATGTTTCACATAGGCGAACTAGAGTATGAGCTTCTTTAATGATTGCCGGTCAATAAAAGCCTGAGTCTAGGACTTTTCTAGCTGTGGTGGTTGGTCCATAATGTCCTCCAATAGGTTCGTGGTGACATTGTTCTAAAATGGCATGAGTTTCTGGTCCTGAGATATAGCATCTAATCATACCGTCTGAACATACTTTGAAAAGATAGGGATCTTCCCAAAAGTAGTTTTTTAGGTCAGAGAAGAATTTATTTTTTTGTTGGTACGTCATCCCCTTAGGTATATGATGTGTCATTGTGTGGTTGTAAATTATGATTCAAGTTTTAAATTTATATTTTGCCGACTTAACCAAAAACAACACTTTAACGGGCAGTATACCTGGTCGGTGGTAGTTTCATGGTAAGTAGGGTGCCGATCACTAAGAGCGAGAAACACTTTCAATTTATTAATACTTTAGTTTTTCTAATCTAAGTTAGTCTAAGCTATGCTAAACATATGTTAATCCTAAATCTAACGGATAAGGGGGGGTTTTCAACCTGAGAGACTGGCACAGGTTTTATGGTGACTAAAACCAATTTAAGACACTAAAACACACGCAATCAAATTAACAGAAGATAAAAGAGCGGTCTAGCCAAATATAAGAAAAATGTATTAACCATTATTAATCCAATCAGAACGTTGGTTTGTTTATTTAGTGTAATGATTACTTATCTTGAGCGGCATCTTCATTTTAGACTTTAGGCCGGTTACTTCTTATTCGAAGAACCTTAGAACGTTAGAATTTTGGCACAATTTTAAATGCATCCGCATAAGCAGCTTTTATTTGCTGATTATAATCTATCTTAGGGATTAGATCAATGGTGATCTTGTTAAACCCTAGCTCATAGAGACTTTACCCACTTACTGCTTAATGGCATTATTATATAGTAGTACTATCTAACCAAGTCTTTACCAATTAATCAAGAATGTACTCGTTGATACCAAGGTCACCTTTATGGATCTAACCTAAGCTCACAAGAGTTCAAAGGGAAAAGGATTAGGTGTCGTTAATTGTGATTTATGGTTCTAGGATGGTTATAATCACTATTTGGAGAGCTATCCCGGCATCTAGATTACTTGGTATACCGTATCACTAGATCCAGTTGAATGATAGTGTCGGCATACAAAAGATGTAACAAGTATAATTTATTGATAAACATAAACAAGCAATCAACGATAAATTAAGAAAATGAGATAAAGAAACCAAACATTAAGATCTTTCAGAACAATGGGCTATACCGAAGGTATTAGCCTTCAAACGTCATAATTAATACAAAAGTAATGATTTAGCCAAGGTAAACTAACCGAGTTAACGAATGATACCAAAAACTGAACAATTACAAGAGTATAAGAACTTACACGTTGTCTCTTATGGAATTAATCGTGTTGCTCGACCTCTTCTGCTCTTTTTCTCCTCTAAAAATCGACTTTTATAGTTTAGGTATCGAGAATATGATTTAGCACACTTAAAACTCGTTTTTGAGTCTTCTATTTATAGGGTCTGGAATATGGTCGATACGGCGTATCCAAAGTCTTAGATACGGCGTATCGAGGGTTTCTTGGAGTAGGGACCACGTTTGATATCTTCTAGAATATTTTATTTCCATATAGCTTGAATACGGCGTATTGCCTTCTTCTGGATATGGTGTATTGGATCTTGTTTCCTTCGTGGTCTTTGGTGAGTGCAGGCATAGATATGTCGTATCTTCCTTGATGGATACAACGTATTGGTTGTCAGAATCATATATCTTCGTTTAAGCTCTATAATGTGTGCCTTTTAGTTAATCTTCACCAAGTACTCCATAATTACTACAATTCTCAAATACAAACGATTGAGTAATAATTCTTTGCAATAATTATACAAAATGGGTTAATTACATAGGATAAACTAATGCTATAAAATAGACGTTTACTGATGCATCAAATATCCCTCCACTTGTATCCTACTTTGTCTAGAGTAGCTTTAGATAGTTTATGAAATGTATCCCTAAGATTTTTTTCGTTTAGCATTTATTTGATCTATGTACAAGTTACACAACAAAACACCTCACGAATAGGAAAATGAAAACACTCACATCATTCAACTTAATCTATGTGGTAACATGTAACTATTCACACAATTGCTCGGCCTGTGACGAGTATTCTACATAGGCTTGCAAGGATACAATCTTCACCATAGATCTAAGGAGTAACCAGTTTATAAAGGTAAAATGGGTTTTTATTATAAGGCTTAGGGTTGATCATACAATAATCTTTCACCAAAAGTACCACACCAACAAGGCAGCTGAAGCACACATACATAGCCGTAATGACGAAATAGACATGTGTGTTCGATCACATCCTCATTCGAGTTTAACCAAGGGTTAGGATGAAGAATGATATAGGGTAGGGATCTTCTAACTTTCACCAATAGTAATATAAACAACAAGTGTAAGACATGATAAAATGGCCTATTCGTCGTAAACGACGGAATTAGACAATGCATGCCTCATACACATCCTCATTCGCGTAAAACCCATGGTTAATGATTAGGAAAGGGAATTAAATTGTTGTTAAATAAAAATTACGAAACAAATAGACTAGGTCCAAGATATAAGTTGCTTAAACACTTTTTCACACGAGTCTTGATTAAGACACTACTACTTTATAAACGTCTCTATGATCATGATAAAAAACAACACTTGAGTTGTTTGATTTTTAATTTTGGCGTTCCCGTAACGGTCAACTTCTCAATCATCCCATACTTTACATACTTTTACAATACAAGTGGCGATATCTACCACTTTATACAATATTCTACATCGTTGACTTATAAGACGTATCAACGAATAATTGATCCTTCATATAATTCCTTCGGTCTAAGCTTTTGCGAAACGATTATCTTCAAACTTTCCTTCTCTTTTTTATTGCGAAATTGCTAATTTTTTTTAATTTTTTTTTCACTACACTATACTACAAAACTCGGTGTAATTTCACCATCTTCACGATCATAATAACTCTGGATAATTCCTTCGGTAATTCTTCATTCTTCGGACGTACCAATAATTGCGTTGGTAGTAAAATACATGAGTGTTGACTACTTGATACATTCCATTTTTGCGATGTGCAAATTTCTTTTCCCAACCGGTACTCTAAGATAGGAAATTGACCAAGTCCGGAAATACCATACTTTACACTTTCAAGCAATAGCAGAGAACTGATAATGGACATATCTAACAGGGTCGGCTAAGGTCTTAAGGTTTGTGTAAAACTCAACACAGAGTGTTTGGTTGTTTGTATTCCTATAAGGATTGGCTTCTATTGGGGTTGTGGTCGTAGGCGGTTTCGCTTACTCTTAAGATGAGAGTAAACAAAGGGTTTATACGAGGATTTAACTAACCAGTGTAGTTAGTTAATAAAACAACATATAAAGGCTTTTTGGGTGTAATCCAAAAAATTTACCAATTTAAACAAGTTACTCCATCTGAATCCATAGTACTCATTATTGTGGTCTTGAATAGATATACCAAGCCAAGTTTTAAAGTCTACAACATCACCGACATACTCATATTTTTATGGAATTTGGGTAAACATTTAGAAACGGATAAGGTTATCTAATAAGGGTTGTTGTGTGCAGGTTATGCATCAAGTAATTTCATAAAAGTATGCTTGAAAATTTTTTAAATTTGAGCATAATTTAAGCATTTTAGTGTGAAAAATAGGACAAGTATACATTCTAATTCTCATCCCCCCTTTTGAATTATACAACGTTCTTGTTGTATAGATAAAACATTAAAAACGGGAGTTTAAAAGAATTAGAATGAGAAACTCCCCTGATATTTTGCTTGGTAGATTCTCCATGTTGAGTTTATGAGCAAGGATATGTGTTGGCTAGCCGTCTTGGGTTGTAAGACTCCAACACTTCAAAATTTCCAGATCATAGATTCTCCACCAACATTGTCATTTTTTTCTTCCAGCGAGGTCCTGTGCAAATTATAGGAAAAACGATGCATTCCTATCTTGGTACCTACGGTTAATTTAAACTAAATAAACTGTACAGGAAACCATTACGCCGTATCCATAAACTGGAATACGTCGTATCGAGAAACCTGTAAAAAGTATCTAAATATGGGCCAGTCTATTAAATACGCCGTATCATGTGCATGAATACGCCGTATTAACAGAACTGACAATAATGTTTAAAGTGCATAAAAATAAAGGACTAATGACGTCCAGACATTCAATACGTCGTATGGTATGGAGCGGATACGCCGTATTGATGTCTAGGAAGACAGACTCGATAAAAATAAATAACAATCCGGGTTGTCTCCCGGGAAGTACTTTTGTTTACAGCGAAGTCTTTCAGTTAGAGTTTTTCTTCAGCTTCCACACTCTTGAAATCACACTCTCTTCTCAATTATGTGTTGGGAATAAAATGCTAAGGCATTCCCACTGCTAGTTATATGGTTCCCACTGCTAGAGATTTTTCCCACTGTTAGTGTATCTCTACCACTGCCAAGGTTTCCACTGCTTGAAGACTTTCCACTGCTGATTGAAGATAAGGATTACTCAGAGTCAAAGACGCGTTATTATTATATTTGGAATGTATCTTGTGTATATCTCTTTTATTTAGGAGATACGGTTTAGGTCTTATCTTGTACAGGGCTCCTTGTGCTATAAAAGGAGTCCTTAGGTTAGAGTAGAAACAGACATTCAAGATACACATACATCATATATACACATCTTTCACATACTACTCTCATAGCTTTAAGGTTTTGTAAACCCTAGTACTGTCAGAGTACTCGTATTATTCTCTTAATAATATTAAAGCTTTTTGGTTATTCACTATTTTCATTTCATTTCATTGTTATCTTCTTGATCACTAAAGGTTAGATTCCGCATAGCCTTTGGTGAAACTCATTAACAAAGTTTCTCTCATTGTTACCTTGTGTTTATCCAAGATAACAATAACCTTATAACCTAAGGCATAAGACTCAAGTTTGGGAACAACATTCTGCTCTTGATTTGGATAGCGTGCTAGGTTCCATAGCATACTTATGAACTATGGTGATGAATTTATTGCCAGTCTTGATACT
>BQNB010056857.1:0-25120 GCA_026074375.1 Tanacetum coccineum
AACCTCCCCGCAGGAGTTACGTCATAACCAAGATTAAAAAAGGAATAAGTCAGCACCATAGTTACGGCGTAACCATGACATTACCATTATGCCGTAACATGCACGTTAAAGAAGGATGACTCATCCTAGTCATAGTTACAGCGTAACATGGGCGCTATAGTTACGCTGTAACATAATTTAAGCCTGCATAATGAAAGTCCACATCAGCATGATTACGTCGTAACCTACTACATCAGTTACGGCGTTGTTAGGTCTTGATTTATGGATCAAATAAGCTATCTAGTGTATGTTTAGGTGTTTATGTATGTTTGTTATAGAGAGAGAAATAGTAGAGAGAGAAAGTAGTTAGAGAGAAGGAAGAGGAGAGGATAGAGTAGAGACAGAAAGTGAAGAGAGAAAATGAGAATTAGAATTAGAAGCATTACCTCACAACTGATGTGGGAGGGGTATTTATACCCTTTACAACATGAGCTCTTTAGCTCTTGGCTTTTACATAGCCTTGTCTCGTGACTACATTTTAGTCACGAGACCTTTACCTAACTATTATACACTTAAGATTTCACTAATTATTACAAGACTTTTATCTCAATAAGATCATCACTTTTATCGTTCCTAACAATCTCCCCCTAATGGACGATCATTGAGATCTCTCTTTGATTACATTAATGATCAACACTTTCTATTTCTAACAATCTCCCCCTAAGGGATGATCATTGAGATCTCTCTTTGATTACATTAATGATCAACACTTTCTATTTCTAACAATCTCCCCCTAAGGGATGATCAGTGAGATCTCTCTTGTGACCTTGATCTTTGATCTTTAATGCTCATTGTCTTTAGTCTTGTTGTGTAATAGTGGTCTTATTCCAATCATGCTCTTGTGATCTTGATCTTTATCTTTGCTTTTCTTTCATCTTTGCCTCTGAGATCTTTTCATATCATCATTGCTTTGTCAACATACTTACCGTGAATCCATCTTGATTTATCTTATGAAACCTTTGACCAACATATTCATACTTTTCTTGATAGTTAACAATCTTCCTCATGTAGAACTTTTGAATTGACCATAAGCTTGATGACTTGAGGAAGTCCTTTGATTTATCATAGTTGCGGAAGTGTATATTTGATCTTTGAGTGTGAGTTATGAAGGTATGAATTTATAGATGTACATGCTTGAGAAAGGTAGAGATGTTGTTGTTGTCGTTGTTGAAGATGAATGTAGCAATGTAAGAGTAGTAACAATCTCTCCCATCAATCTTGTGACATCGTAAGTAACCTTGGTAATCCAACACTTCACTTGAGTAAATCAAGGAAATGTTGTTTGTGTTTTTCGAAAACAAATTCTGAAAGAACACGATAACTACTAGATCACTTAGATTGCTAGTTAACACTAAAACGAATCATTAAGCAATCATTTTCAAATTAGTAACCTACGTTCAGAGTTGGCTTGATGTTAGCACTGGTAGGATTTCCATTCATCATTGTGAATACTTTTAATTAAGTATCACTCTTGAATGTCCCGGCAATGTCACAAATACATGCAATGTCACAAAGACATGCAATGTCACATAGACATATAAGCGACTCTTTTACTTTTTGTATCATTGATGTTTAATACAAATATACTTTTGTGTCCTATGTGAGATTTATGATTTGATCTCATTTGGCTCTAGACTCACTTAGTGCGCTTTGGTTTTAGTGATCGGAGGCTGGAGCAGACTGCCACCTTTTCAATATCAACAATCTCGAAGTGAGATGTCAATAGATTATGCATTTAATCTCCGTGACAATGAAACAATATTCTTTTGAGAGAATCTTGAGTGGCTGGGAAGGGTTGTGCATTGCATTACTGGGTCCATGACGTCTTTCTTCAATACCAAATATCAAAGTATGAAATCCAATATCATATGTATTGACCTGGTTTCCGCCTTAAGTTTTGTGGAGGGCTTCTTTCTTTTCACCCTTTACACATCATTTCTTTTTCATTCCTCAACCCCTTCAATGTCCACCAAGACGTCATTACTATCATCATGTTGTGATTGTTCCGATGGTAGCCCATGCCTTAGTTTACATTATTCCCGTTCACATTCAACTCCATCTTACCTAAGGACTTCTATTCTATCTAAGGAATTTCCCTGGGTAGATGATCGTGCCGGATTCACACCGTTAATATATATAATATATAATAAAATATAAAATATATAAAGAAGTGTAAAAACCAACAATCAATGATACCGAGAAGTAGTAAACCATAAAACCTTTTGAAAATCAATCAAAGTGTTTGATATAAATCAAAACTTTTTAACTCACTTTGAACAGTATCACTTTTAGGAAAATACTCACTTACACATGTGCATCGATATTCGAAATTGTTTTGCATAAGGAGGTAAGAGTTGATTGCACTTTGAGTCTTTAGATCACTTTGTCATTCCATACTCTAATAGCTATTTGAGTTTTTGAAAGTACATGGGAGACTATCACATTTTAATCCAATAGCATACCATATGATATTTTTGATATCAACAGATTAAAATAGCTATATGAGTTTTTGAAAACACATGGGATAAAACGGATATAGCATGATTATGATTTGGAACATTTGTGAATGTTTTAAACAAATTTGAAGAACTAGTTGTGCCAAGTGTGTTTATATCTAAAAACGGATGGTCCCTAAGCCGCTAACGACGGTTTTCAAATACTCTCAAGCGGATGCAACCCGAACTATGCTAACAACGCTTTCAAGTACCCTAGACCGGATGCAACTTAGATCGCTGACGCGCTTGTCAATTTACTTGACAACAACTATTTTTGACTTGAAAAGTTTCCTTTTGTTTAAAAACATTTTTCATTATACTCCCCCTCAATAATACAACACTTTACTTTGAATGACACCACAAGTATATTGAAGGATAGAGTGAGTGTTGAGCACATTATTTTAAAAGATTTTGAATTATCTTTTTGAAAAATTCTTAAAAAATAATGCTCAAACACTACTTGTTTTGGAAGCTGATGTAAATCCAAAAACATTTATTAAGGAAAGGAGTGTTGAAAACACAATTTGAAAGATTTTGGAAAATCTTTTTGAAAAATTCTGGAAAATTATGTTCAACATTAAACGCTTGGTTTTGAAAAACTCCCCCCTCAAAAGTAGATGTAAGTCAAATGATTTAGTGAGGAAGGGAGTGTTAAACACACAATTTGAAAGATTTTAAAACATCTTTTTGAATAATTCTTGAAAATTTATGTTCAAACTTTTGAAAACCATTTTACTTGAGCTCAATATTTTAAATATCTTAATGAACTAGCTCAAGTCCGAGAAGTTGTAAGCTTCTCGTTGTGAGGATAAATGTACAAAAATGCACACTTGCCTTTATTTGAAGAACTAGTCCTAAGCTGACATTTACTTGAAGTCATATGTCCCGAGCAAACTTTTTGAAAGAATTTTTGATTAAAAATTGCCCAGGACAAAGAAGATTTTTGTTCTTTTGAAGATAAAGCGCACTGAAATGTACACTTTTCTTTTATTTGAAAACCGGGTTGTTATCTGATATTTAATAACAAATCATTAACTTGAACTACAAAACTTTGAATGTTTTGATATAATAGCTCAAGACCGAAATTTTTTCTCTTTTTATTGTTAAGGATAAACGCACTAAAGCGTACACTTTCCTTTTATTTGAGGCACGGGTTGCAATTTGACATTTGATTACAAACCATTGTGACATCGAATTAGACAACAACCTTTGGAATCCATTTAAGCATGGTGCTAAAGGGTTTGCTAAGTTTTGAAAACCAATTGAAAGTTATGTCAAGTCGATGTAAAGATGTTGAGTTCCAACGAAGGCTTGAAACCGGTATTTCATTTGAAAACAACTCTCGTGGAATCAACAGAGATTTAAAATTCCTTTTGATTTTCCATTGACTATTGAAACTCGGTGTTTCTTGAGGACTTTTAAATCTTGTTGACGAAGAAGATTTCCATTTATTATTAACATTTTGTGCAACGTTCTGAAAATCCATTTTTGAACCATTTCAAAATCTTCCACTGTTTTTGTTTTTCAAAGCCGAGTCATTCTTGTTTTGCATAGGAAGCATTTCTATTTTAGAATATTTGAAAGATTTTGAATGACTTTGCTTTGGTCTCCACACTTGTTTTACCGGTGTAAAACGAGAGTGTGGGGTTACAAAAACTTGATTCTTATCTTTTAAAGCACTTGTCTTAAAAACCACTTGAGAATTAGGTGTTTCAAAAGTTTGAGTTTTCTTAGACAACCTCCATACTTGTTTTACCGGTGTAAAACGAGAGTTTAAGTTTCAAAAACTTGATTATTTGCGTTTGAAGCACTTGTCTTAAAAACCTTTTGAGGAGTAGGTGTTTTAAAACTTTGAGATTTCTTAGAAAACTTCCTATCTTTTTGCAAAGAATAGGTTGTAAACTGAGAAACCCTTTTTGAAAATGGTTTTGAGAATTCACCCGTGTGAACCTTTTTCGAAACACCTACTTTAGGTTTTGAAGAGTTTGAAACTTTGGTTGTCCTTTTTGTCCGGTTAAGAGAATCAAACTTTACTTTTAAAGCATTATATGAAGTTCTCAACTCATGGTATTCTTTTTGACAAGAACGAATATCTTGTGATGCCAATTTTGATTCTAAAAATGCAATTTGTTTCAAAAACTGATCTTTTTCATTTCTAAGCAAAGACTGTGTAGTGACTGGTTTTGACAAATCCTTTTGCACAACAACTTTGGGAGTAAAACACGATTTTGAAAGTTGAGGTGGTTTTCCCAAAATTGAAGATTTATCAAACTTAGTTTTCATAGACTTCCCTTTCAGATTTTCAAGTTAAGTCCTTAAATGAATAATTTCTTTCAAAAATTGATCCTTTTCAGCTTTAGAATCATCAACCTTATGAGCTAATTGTCGTTCGAGAATAACTTTCGTATTTTCAAGTTTTTCAAAATACGCTTCAAATTTAGTTGTTCTGTTTGACAATTCAAGCTTGACATCATCAAAATCTTTTGTCTTTTGAGCAATGATCTTTTCAAGATGAGTAACCTTTGATCCAAAATCACACTTATCTTTATCAAAAGCAGTTAATTTCCCCATTGTTGTCCTTTTTACTTCATCAGCGAAAGCATTCTCAAGGTTATCAACTTTTATCAACAAATCAGAATTCTCTTTTGTTTCTTTTGCTAAAGTCTTTTCCAGCTCAACAATCTTTATTTGAAAAACACATGTTTCGCTTTCAAAAAGATTCTTTTTCTCCCCCGATTCCGTTTCAAGTTCAGAACTATTACAAACAACATTTAAACTTGAAAATGAATCAAATTGATTCTTTTTTAACGATTCAATCTTTCCTAAAATGTTATTAAACTTTGTTTCAGCAAATTCAAACAATTGAGACTTCAGATTGTCTGCCTTATTTTGTGTTCCATTTGAAGTTTTTGTTTGAACCCTTAACTTTTTGATTGAATCAAAATTAAATCAAACAAGTTTTGGTAAGTCAGCTTTAAGTGTTCATTTTCCTTAAGTAACGAAGCCACCTGATGTTCCAACTCAATGTTTTGATTTTCTATCTTATCAAACTCAAACTTTATTTTGACTTCATCACATTGAATGGTTTCAACTCTTGAACTTTGAACTGACTCAAACAAATCTTTATAAGTTTGTTACAAATGAGCATTTTCGATTTGTAATGATGCCATAAAATTCACATTTTCTTTTTGCAACATTTTCAAAGAATTATTTTCTTGAGTTTTGTGTTGAAGTGCAATTTCAAAAGCAACGCTTTGTGCCTCAAGTTTGGCAAAATCGTTTTCAAGTTGAACAATTTATTTTGACAACTTTTCTTGACTTCAGCAACATCATTACAAAACTTCTCACTATCTTTTGACTCTTTCGAAAATCGTTTAATCTCTTCTTTGTTCTTAATTTCCACATAAGACTGCATGACAAGATTCTTAACATCATTAGCTATGTTTGCTTCCAAGAGTTGATCAATCTTATTTTGCAAAATTTCATTTTTTTATGTTCCATCAACTTTGCTTTCCATTGACTCAAAAATATTTAACATTTCATGCACTTCCTCAATGAGTTCTTCTTTGATTTCTTGCAAATTCTTGTATAAAGATCTTGAAATCGGAATCACGTCGGTATTATAAAACTCCCTTAATTCATTTTGACTATCAGACATCCACCTACGTTCTGCGTCTTGCAAAAAAGTTTTATTAATCCTGGTGTGTAAACCGGTTACTGCATCACCCATTGTGTCAAACATTTTTAACAATCTACTTTCTTTTGGCATGTTTAAAACTTGTAAATCTGACATCTCTTTGCTTGACTCAAATTTAGAAGAAACAGAAGGATCTGAAAAACATTCTTGTTCCGGAGAAAGTTCAGTTTGAGGAACAAACGTATCGTAAAGATTTCTTTCATAGTTAAGATGAAATTGTTTTTCTTTTATTTTGACTTGACTCTCTCTGCATCATTAAGAATTTCCTCAGTATCATGCACATCCGATTTCACATAGTGTAAACCAAGAACTTCAGCATCATATAATTTAGGATGACATGCAATAGCTTGACCAAGAGGAAAAAGATCCATATATCCCAAACCCATTTTCTATTTATTTTCCCGATACAAGCTTTGTTTATTTGTAAGCATACGAAGAGTTTGACTTGATTTGCCCATTTTACAAACTATGTTCTCAAGATCTTTGTTTTTAGCCTCAAGTTGAATGATGTTATTAACATATTTGTCCTCGTCTTGTTTGAAAGCCTTAGTTGCATTTTTGATTTTCAACACTTGATCTTGCAACTCTTCTCTTTCTTGTTCAAGTGTTTCAATGTATTGTTTTTCATTAAAATCCCAAACCCTTTCCTTATACGCCTCAATTTCTTTCTTTAACAAACCGTTTTCTTCTTTAAGCATTTTATGATCTATTTTTGTTTTCTTATGATCATGAGCTTTATCATGATCATGAGCAAAGACATTTTCAAACATCTTGTTTTTAGAACTTTGTACCTCAATTGTTAGGATTAAAAGACTTTTTGATGATCTTGGAGTTACTGCTGCTAAGGTTTGTGTTACTGCTTCTAAGTAAAACTTAATGTTGTTCATTAACTCTAATGAAAAATATGCTAAGTAGTTAGTACAGCTAGTTCATAGTTACTACTGCTAGTGTAACTTGGTACTGCTAGGGTATATTAGTACTGCTAGTATATGTTAGTACTGCTAGAGTAAAGTTAGTACTGCTGGTGAAGATTGAAGAAAATATTCGAAGTAGTTACAACTGCTTGTACACAGTTAATGTTGCTGGTGTATAAGTTACTACTGTTTGTTAAGAGTTAATGTTGCTGGTACAAAGTTACAACTGCTGAAAGATTACAACTGCTGAAAGATAAAGATTGCTTGAAGATAAAGATTACTTATGAGATAAGGATTGTTATTTATAGAATAGATCTTTGAGAATAATCTAAGTTTTAGTAATATATTGTAAATCGACTAGGACTCCTTGGTGTATAAAAGGAGGTCCTAGGGTATAGAGTTTGATATCACAAAAATCACAAATCTAGAAATCTTTTGTTTCGATATCGTTATAGCTTTAAGGTTTTGTAACCCTAATATTAGAAGAGTATTCGTATTATTTTTAATAATAATATTGGAGCTTTTATTGTTGAAATTATATTGTTTTGTGTTACTGAAGAATTCTTCTTATATTAAAGATTAGATTCCGCATAATCTTTAGTATTATCAAACAAAGTTTCTTAACTAAGTTGTGTTAGATTTATCTAGCATAACTAATCCTTATACAAGCTTAAGGAATTCGATCATTAGAAGTTAACTAGGACCTAACAACTGGTATCAGCGCTTGTTGTTGTGAGAAACTTTGCTAAAAAGACATGGATCAAGACTCAGCACATATGGTGGCTGCATTAAAAGTGCCTATGCTCAAACCAGGTGAGTATGAGCTTTGGAGGATGAGGATGGAGCAGTATATCTAGATGATTAATTATTCTCTATATGAAGTCATAGAGAATGGTAATGCACCTCCAATATTAAAAGTTGTTGAAAGTGTTGAGACTACAATTGCTCCTACAACTGCTAAAGAAAAGACACAAAAGAGGTTAGAGTTAAAGGCAAGAATCACTTTATTGATGGGCATCCCTAAAGAACATCAATTGAAGTTTAACTCCATCAAATATGCCAAGTCATTGCTGCAGGTTGTTGAGAAGAGGTTTGGAAGGAATGTTGCTACTAAAAAGACTTAGAGGAATCTTCTAAAGCAGCAGTATGAAAATTTTACTAGATCTAGCTCAGAGGAGTTAGATCAAACCTTTGATAGGCTTCAAAATCTTATCAGTCAATTAGAGATTCATGGTGAAAGTATCTCACAAGAAGATGTGAATCAGAAGTTCTTAAGAAGTCTGTCACTAGAATGGAACACACATACCATTATGTGAAGGAACAAGCCTAAGATAGATACATTAAGCTTGGATGATCTTTATAACAATCTGAAGATCTATGAACCAGAGGTCAAAGGGACATCAAGCTCAAGTATAAACACATAAAAAGTAGCCTTTGTGTCTTCAAACAGCACTAGCAGTACAAATAAAGTAGGTAATACTGCTCATGGTGCTACAACTGCTAGCACTCAAGCTACTGCTGTTAACTCAACAACAATTGATAACTTGAGTGATGTTGTTATTTGTGTTTTATTTGCAAGTCAACTAAACAGTCCACAACTTGGCAATGAGGACTTGTAACAAATTCATCCTAATGATTTAGAAGAGATAGATTTAAGGTGGCAGATGGCTATGCTAACAATAAGGAGGAAATTCTTGAAGAACACTAGAAGAAAGTTTTCTGTGAATGGTACTGAGACCATTGGATTTGATAAGTCCAAGGTGGAGTGTTACAACTACCACAAAAGGGTACACTTTGCAAGGGAGTGCAGGGCTCCAAGAAGCCAAGAAAAAAGGAATAGGGAGAACACTAAAAGGGTTGTGCCAGTGGAGACAACTAGTTCTAATGCTTTGGTGTCTTGTGATGGTTCTAGTTATGATTGGAGTGATCAAGCAAAAGAAGGTCCAACTAACTTTGCACTCATGGCTTATTCTTCTATAAGTTCTAACTCTGAGGTATCTACTAATTCAAACTATTCATTATCTTGTTTGGAAAATGTTAAAATTATTAAAGAACAAAATGAACAACTGTTAAAAGACTTAAGGACGTCTAAGTTAAATGCCATTGCGTATAAAATAGGTTTAGTGTCTGTATAAGCAAGACTTCTAGTTTATAAGAAAAATGAGTCTGTTTATGAGGGAGATATCAAGGTCTTAAAACATGAGATTCATTTAAGTGAAATAGCCATTACAAAGCTTAGAAGGAAGTTGGAACTGCCTTAAAAACAAAAAGATGAAATTCAACTAACAGTAGAAAAAATTGAGAATTCATCTAAAAACTTAAGCAAACTAATAGATTGTCAGATAGTTGATAACTGCAAAAAAAGGTTTAGGGTATAATATTGTTCCACCTCCCTATACAGGAAACTTTATGCCTCCAAAACCTGATTTGTCATTCTCAAGTTTAGAAGAGTTTACAAGTGAGCCTATAGTTATTAAGCCTGTAGCTGAGAATAGTGAAGCTAAGGCTAGTGAAGCAAAGCCTAAAGCAGTTAGGAAGAATAATGGTGCTCTAATTATTGAGGATTAGGTATCTGATAATAAAAAAGATGATGTGCCTCAGGCTAAGATTAAAAAGAAAACATTTAATCCTAGTTTTGCTAAGATAGAGTTTGTTAAACCTAAACATCAAGAAAAGACTGCTAGGAAAACTGTCAATCATGTTAAGCAAAATAGGCAAAACATTCATACTTCTAGAGGCAATCAAAGAAACTAGAATAATATGATGTCTCAAAGATTAGGAAGTAATTTTGAGATGTTAAATAAAGCTTGTTATGTTTGTGGAAGTTTTGATCATTTGCGGGTAAATTGTAAAAAGGTAAATCAAAAACAGTTTCAAAATACAAAACCTATTTGGAACAATGCTAAAAGGGTGAATCATCATAATTTTACCAAAAAGACTCACCATATCCCTAAAAAGAACATGGTTCCAAGAGCAGTACTAATGAAGTCAGGCCTAGTATCACTTAATATTGCCAGGCAAGTTAATACCGCTCACCCAAAAATAATAATGAATAGTGCTAGACCAATGATAAATCTTTCCAAATCAGTACATTCAACTGTTAAGTGGCCCATTCATAAAAATACAACATTAAAAAACAATAATTTTAATCATAGGGTTAATACTGTTAAGGATACAAATGTTAATATTGTTAGGCCAAAAGCAGTAGTTAATGATGCTAGGCCAAATGCAGTTCATGAACCTATAGGTAGCGGCTGTAGCGAGGAAATTCTTCAATTCAAACATTTAAGGCCATGAGCTCAGGTTTGGTCCCAGTAAAGAGAACACAAATAAAATCATGTACTTTTCAAGAGTCTGATCCAGTCTGATCCTTCTTGAGCATGGGCTCAGGGTCTGGTCCAGCCAAAGCCTCATGTGCTTTTCCAGGGTCTGATCCAGCCTGGTCTTCTGCACGAACAGATATCCCTACTCCTGATGTCACTGTGGACGAAGCTACTTCACCTTGTTCTTTGTCACCTTTAGGAGCAGCGGCTTCTGTTCCACTTTCTGTTCGTTCTGAATCAGTTGTTGATGAAGATTCATGGACCACTTTCTTTGATGTATCATCTTCAGGTTGAGAAGAGGGTCCAGTTGTCGAATCATGAGGTGCTTGATCACGCCTTTAAAGGATAAACTGATCCGTAGTACTTTTCTTCTTTGACAAGATCCGGATCAGGAATGAGCTACTTGTTCTTCGGTTCCAATAGCCTTAACCCTTATCCCACTACTTCAGTAGTTGGGAGTTGTTCAGATCTGGATCCTCCGATCACTACTCCTCCAACAGGTGCCTGACCTTGTGGCAGAAAGGAAGGATCCAAGCTAAGCTTAATTGCTCGTTCTATTCACATCACACCTACAACAACCTTCTCCCTTTCTTATGCGCCATCCAAACTCATCTTCTTATGGCCAGTTATCGAGAGCAGATCATCACCTTCTCCTTTTTTTTGGGAGGAACAGGTTTATTTGTTGAGCTTTCATCATCTTCATCAACAAAGTTGGAAAAAAGCCTTGTTCCTTTTATAACTTTCTTTCCTGTGGAGCTTACGCTTAGAAGGCTTTTTTTGTCATAGACTTAGGTTTGTTTGGATGAAGTTAGGCTTGGTTGTGTTGAAAGTAGAAGTAGTTGGGGCTTCTTGGTGGTGCACGCTTGTTGCAGGTTCAGGTTGCTTTGCATGACTATCCCTGTGGTGGTTTTTCTTTCGTATTCTTAGCATACCATTCCAGATACTTTGGATATAATGAAGATTGGTGAATGGCTTGAAGCAATTCAATTGGTATTGGGAATCGCCATTCCCAAACACTTCATATGTTTCACCTTTCCGAGATAAACTTGAGATTACCTAGCAGAAAGTCATGCTCCTGAAGATGACAAAGTAGACGTCATGTCTTTTATGTACTCACTGGAGTCCCCCAAAATAGTAGATTATTCGATCTTAGTAAACCCGCCCGTAAGAATGAGGAGAGGAACTGCTTTCATCTTCTTATGTCTTTCAGACTGGCTTTTATGACTGCCTTGTGTGAGAAGATGTCTAATCCCTTGAGTAAAACTCTTCCCATAACAGTTCTGATGATCAACATTAGTTTGAGTGACAAATGCCCCCACAACATTTGTAGCACTGGGTGGCTTGGTTTGTCAACCACCGAGATGTATTTCCGGTTTAAGCCAACTGGTTAACTCCATGTTAGAATTGCTCTCCATGCTGATATACATAATTCACACGTATATTGGAGACAAATTCTACAGGTTTAAGGGTACACTCCATTGATTTACAAAATCAATCAACGTGTCACCAGTCGGAGTACTCAAATGGGTGAGTTTGGGTCGATAGGTGTTATAATCTAAAGGCCTTTTTAAGGAAGATCAACAACTTAGATTGAACATTGTTCATCAACAAGACAGCAAAAAACCCCATCTTTTCTCGTCATACTTCATAGAGTTCCAGAACTGCTGAATGTAATGAAAGAAATAGCCATAGCCAGAGAAATCTCTGAAAAAGTTGGTGTTACGCAAGATGTCCACAGATATCTAAAAGATGGGGTTCTTCTGTAATACTTTGAGCATCGAAAAGAAGATTGCTTTTCCTGATTTGTAACCATTGAGAGCGAGGTACAATCTGCTCATCTGTTCTTGCTGGTGCTTGAGCGGGAACATTTTGCTCTGCCATCGTATTCTGCATAAGAGTAATTAACAAAGGAAACAAGCATGGCAGAGAAACGATGTAGAAGAGAAGGTTGACATGACATGACACGCTCAATAACAGCAACAGTTTAGACCACAGGTTGCAAATTTTCAAGCAGATACAATGACATGTTATCTAAGCCATTAATTGTGATAGATAATTAATAGGGTCATAGGAATAGGCCTTAAATAAATTAACGGGCTTAATGGGCTAAATTTCTGAAAATAAGCCCAAACCGCCGCCAAGCAGTTTGTCAACCCGCCGTGAGGTGGATTGAGCAAACCGCCGCGAAGAAGAGCACCAAACCGCCACGAATATTTTAATATATTAATCAAACCGCCACGGAATAAAAATTTTGCAAAGGGCGGGATGGAATATTTTGATAATAAAGAAATATTTCGACGAAACCGCCGCGTGGCAGCGGTTTGGTTGAATTTAATATTTTAATATTAAAATTATCAACCCGCCGTATGATTTCTATTTGCGGCGGGTTGATTCATGGCGGGTTGATTCACAGCGGGTTGCCTTAATATTTATATTATTTTATTCATACAGGTAAACCGCTGCCTCGCAGCGGTTTGGTCGAATATTTCTTTATTATTAAAATATTCATCCCGCCCTTTTCAAATTTTTACTTCCGGCGGCGGTTTGATTAATATATTAAAATATTCGTGGCGGTTTGGTGCTCTTCTTCGCGGCGGTTTGCTCAATCCACCTCACGGCGGGTTGACAAACTGCTTGGCGGCGGTTTGGGCTTATTTTCAGAAAATTTAGCCCATTAAGCCCGTTAATCATTTAAGGCCCATTCCTATGACCCAATTACTTATCTATCACCCATACGGGCTTAGATAACATGTAATTGTATCTGTTGAACAATTCTGCAACCTGTGTCCTAAACTGTTGCTGTTATTCGAGGCATGTCATGTCAATGTCAACCTTCCTCTCTAACATCGTTTCTCTGCCATGCTTGTTTCCTTTGTTAATTACTCTTATGCAGAATACGATGGCAGAGCAAAATGTTCCCGCTCAAGCACCAACAAGAACAGATGAGCAGATTGTACCTCGCTCTCAATGGTTACAAATCGGGAAAAGCAATCTTCTTTTCGATGCTCAAAAGATACAGAAGAACCCCATCTTTCAGATATCTGTGGACATCTTGCGTAACACCAACTTCTTCAGAGCGTTCTCTGCCTCTGCTAGTGTTCCTGCCATCTACATTCAGCAGTTCTGGAACTCTATGAAGTATGACGAGAAGACTGGGGAGTTATTGCTTGTCAATGATGAACAATGGTTCAATCTAAGTGTTGATCTTCTTAGAAAGGCCTTAGATATAACTCCTGTCGACCCAGCTCACCCATTTGAGTTACCTCCGACTGGTGACACGGTGATTGATTTTGTAAATCAGCTGGGGTACCCTGAACCTGTAGAATTTGTCTCCAATATACGTGTGAATTATGTATATCAGCCATGGAGAGCAATTCTAACACTGATTAACCAGTGCTTAACCGGAAAGACATCTGGTGGTGACAAACCAAGTACCCAGTGCTACAAATGTTGTGGGGCATTGTCACTCAAACTAATGTTGATCATGCAGAACTGTTATGGGAAGAGTTTACTCAAGGGATTCAGACATTCTTCTCACACCAAGCAAGTTCATAAACCAGTCCAGGAAAGACCCTAAAGAAGAAAGCATTCCTCTCCTATTCCTTACGGGCGGTTTACTAAGATGATAATCTACTATTTGGGGAGCACCAGTGATGTACATAAAAGACCCGAGTCTCCTTGTCATCTTCCAGGAGATGACTTTCTGCTAGGTAATCTCAAGTTTATCTCGAAAGGTGAAACAGATGAAGTGTTTGGAATGGCGATTCCCAAACAATTGATTACTCAAGCCATTCAACAATCTTCATACTATCCAAAGTATCTGGAAATGGTTGCTAAGAATACGAAGAAAACACCACAGGATAGTGCAAGCAAGCAACCTGAACCTGCAACAAAGCGTGCACCCAAGAAGCCCACAACTACTACTCCAGTCAAACCAACCAAGCCAACTTCATCAAACAACCTAAAGGTCTCCTACAAAAAAGCCTTCTAAGCGTAAGCCTCCACAAAATTATAAAAGAAGCTTTCTTTCCAACTTGTTGATGAAGATGATGAAGCTCAACAAGAACCTGTTCCTCAAGGAGAAGGTGATGATCCTGCTCTCGAACTGGCCAAGAAGATGAGTTTGGATGCGCATCAAGAAAAGGGAGAAGGTGAAGGTGCTGATGCTGACATAGAACGAGCAATTAAGCTTAGCTTGGATCCTTCCTTTCTGCCACAAGGTCAGGCACCTGTTGGAGGAGTAGCGATCAGGGATCCAGTATCTGAAACAACTCCCAAACTACCTGAAGTAGTGGGCAAGGGTAAGGCTATTGTAACCGAAGAACAAGTAGCTCATTCCCTGATCGATCTGTCAAAGAAGAAAAGTACTACGGATCAGTTTATCCTTGTTAGGCGTGATCAAGCACCTCATGATTCGACAACTGGACCCTCTTCTCAACCTGAAGATGATACATCAGAGAAAGTGGTCCATGAATCTTCATCAACAACTGATTCAGAGAACAGAAAGTGGAACAGAAGCCGCTGCTCCTAAAGGTGACAAAGAACAAGGTGAAGTAGCTTCGTCCACAGTGACATCAGGAGTAGGGATATCTGTTCGTACAGAAGACCAGGCTGGATCAGACCAGAAAAGCACATGAGGCTCTGGCTGGACCAGACCTTGAGCCCATGCAAGAAGACCAGACTGGATCAGACTCTGGAAAAGTACATGTGTCTCTTGCTGGACCAAACCCTGAGCACATGGATGAAGAATTCCTCGCTACAGCCTACCTAAAGGTTCATGAAAACCTGAAACTCATAACTGATGAACGTGTCATCGAAGATAATCCAAAAAGTCATTCTGGTTCTATGTCCGTCCATGAAAATCTAGAAGCACTGATAGCCCTTTGGGGATCAATTTCTTTATGACAAACCAACCGAAGATGATCAGGAGAAATCTAAAGTTGTAAATGAGTCTGATTCCACCATACCTGATCCAGTCATCAAACCGTCACCACAACTCTCCCAGAGATCACTCCATTCATCGCCCTTCAGCTAAGAGTGGCAAAATTAGAGCAAGATATGTCCTTTGAAGTAAAGAAGACTGATCACTCTGCTACTGTTTTGGCTTCTATTAAATCCCAAGTTCCTACAGTTTTTTGATAACTATCAACGGAACAAAACATGATGATGCCACTTAGGATTCTTGAACGACACACTGCAGATTTAATTGAGAAATACTCTGTGCTGCCTGGCCCAGAGTCTATCAAGAATCAAGAATCTAAAAAGAGTCCAAAAGAGATTATCAGAATCAAAAAGAACAAGTGAGAAGACACAGAGTCAACTAAACCATCAGGTCAACTGATAAAGTTACACTTGAAGAATTTGATCTAAAGAATGCTCTCTTCAAACACATGCATAAGAACAGGACTGCAAACAGAAATCCTGCCAACTACCATCTATACCATGCTCTTATGGAAGCGTTAATAGCAGATGAAGATGCCATGGATAAGGAGGTTAAAGACAGGGTTAAAGACCACAAAAGAAAGCATGATAGTATGATGAAAGAAGATGATGATGATGATGATGAATGAAGGCCCTTCAGCTGGATCAAACCAGGGTAAGTCAACAAAAAGGAGAAGACACGATTCAGGTGCTTCTAGTCAGCACATCCTCCTCACTAAAGATGATGAGCACAAGTTTCGAAGAAACACAGGATCTGATGCATCTGCGTCAAACAATAGCCAACTCTTACTCATCTGCAGGCAAAATCACTGACACAAGAGATGCTGTTATTGACTCTTCGATGCAACAAATCCTGAACCCGAATCTGGAACTCCGAACATTCCTCTGATACGTTACAAAACATAGATGAAGGGCATGTCTCAGATCTGGAGGACACTGATAACGCTCATATTCCCAAGGTAACGGCTGCTACATGGTTTAAACCGATTCCAGAAGATGAAAGACCAGCTACGCCTGAACCAGAATGGACCATTCCCCCGAATGATTTCCCTGAACCAGAGAACAACTGGGCAAATGCATACGCCACAACGTATCAAGTTCCCGCGAAGAACAAGCTTCAAAGGAAGACGTATGATATAGGTTCCTTCATCCAATGGTTCTGCAGACGAACAGGAAAGAAGAAGCTCTGCAAAGCTAATTTGGAAGGTCCAGCTTTCAACCTTGTTAAAGCCTTTCACAGAACAATCGTCCCTTTCTTAATTTTAGATTGGAGAGATGCCATAAGCTGCTGACGAATAAGGTTGATTTAATAATCCTGAGGGTCAATCAAAACGCTGGAATACCTTCTGACAGGTGACAAAGAACGAAAAACTGCCTTATCCATATCCAAGCTCAAAGCCGCTCGTTACCTAGACTTTGGACTAGAAGAATTTAAGTTATCCGTCTTTGTTGGTTTGAAATGAACGCGATTATGACATCAGTGCAGCTTATGGTATCACACACTGGTGGTTCAGAAGAAAGCAATTTTACATCAACAAACACAGTGAGCCCTCAGATCGTGAAGCAGTCAGATCCCAGATGCGAATTCTCAGTGTGATCCGTGTCAAGACTTTCGAAAAATATGGATACAACTACTTGAGAGAGATAATTCTCGCCGAGCCTGACTACAAAAGAGTACAAGATCTCGGAAAAAGGATTTAAAAAAAACCTACAGTCCAAATGATTTTGAAGATCTGTATCTACTCAATATTCAAGACAAACTCAACCATCTGTCTAAATCGGACAAGATCCATCTACACACAGCAGTCAACATGTGGATCAGAAACCTGGTCATCAGGGAAACGTTGGAGGCTTGCAGCTCGAATTGAGAGATTATTCAAACAAAGCTCAACCTCGAACATCCTAATTGGGATGCAACTGACTATTCCTTCAAAGAAGATTATACAATTGTCCCTAAGCCAAGAGCCGTTATCTACAGAGACATAAATGATCAGAGAAAGTTGATGAGGCTGAATGAGATACACAAGTTTAGTGATGGGACGTTGACAAGAGTCATGGAAAAGCTGGATCACATGGTTAAAGACTTTCATCTGTTCGAGTACAAAAGGCATGGAGACTAGGAAATGGTCAGAGGATGACAAGAGGAGGAGCAAAGACCTTCATCACAACGATTAAGAAAAGACTACAAGATCAGGAGATCTTTCGAAGTCTGGAAAGCTTTGTTGGAGGAAGAATAAGAGATATTGACTACAGGCTGATCAACAAAACAACGTGACGACATCGTCGTTACAATAAAAAGGTCAATATTTTCTTATTGTGAATAATATATCTTGTACATTAGTAAGTAGTTAATCTTTTGATGATTAAGTGTAGGAATAATTTATATCCCTCAACGATTGAGGGGGAGCAGTTATATGTTTCTTACACGACTTAGGAATTATGGCCACACTTTTCTCCCAAGTTTTATAACATATTTAAATCAATTGATATCCAAAATGTCAAAGGGTTTAAAATTTTTGATAAGAGGAGAAAATGTGATTAAAATATGTGAATAAATAATAATCGAGATATAGGACTCAATGTATATACTCCCGCCCAAACGAGCTAAACAAGTCGAATACCGAAGCACATTTTTAGGGGAGCGTTTCTGAAGAAAAAAAAGAACGAGGTACTAAACGCTATGATATTTATATCATAAGTACTTTAATTTGAATTTCAATTGTTTTATGTAAAGAGAACTGTAACAAAAGTCCGACCAAAAAATGAAAAAATTTTACTTTATTGGAGTTATAGAGGGATTGGTAAGGTTAGTACAATCCCAAATGATCCAGCCACAAACGAAGGGATCTACCAGGACAATCCACTATTAGTGTAAGAAGTCCTTAGGTTATGACATATAAAAGCAGTAAAAGTGAGAATAAGGGAAAAGTTGCCCGACTGAGATGGAGCAAGTAACTGGAATAACCCAACAAGGTTCTAGTCATGAAGTCTCGGTAAGCATTGAAGGGTAAGAATTAAAAAGAATTGTAAGGCAAAGGATGTAAAGGAAGAATCCCTCCAAAAACTTAGGCAGAAAACCGATCAATACGTATGCTGCCAGAAATCACTAAGAGATTGCTACATTGAAGATTGACATCATGGACCCAGTGATGCAATGCACAACCCTTCCTAGCCACTCAGAATCTCTCAAAAGATATCTGTTTCAATTCTCACGGAGACTAAACACATTATCTATTGACTTTCTCACTCCGAGTTAGTTGATATTGAACAGGTGGCAGCGCTCCAGCCCCGATTAATAGACCAAAACGCACTATTGAGTCTAGAGCTGAAGAGATCGTCAAATAAATATCGTTAGGACACATATCCGAATTCTCTTGTCATCACACACGTGAAACAAACCCCTTATCCTAAGAGTCCTACGCATTAATCCTTGTGATATTGCCAGAAACATCCGAGTGAAACGAAGATTTTCACAATGAAGATGGGAAATCCTGCTAGAGCTACATCAAACCAAGCTCTTGTAGGTGACTGTGCGATTCTACAAGAATCAACTATGTGTCAACTGGAAAGCAACGATGGTGCGATTCTACGTGAATCACACTTGTTTCCAGGGAATGAATTGGACGTATTGAACATTTGACAACAACAAAACTCACAAAGTGGTTATAAAAATATTTTCTATATCTAACCTCAAGACTGAAGTTTCAAATCAATTTTCTCCTTTATTGCTAACTGTTTCATTACAGAATCATTAAAAGATGGATGATGGAAATTGGAGTTTCCAGTTACAGAAATGTCAAGTCAATTCACAAATAGGCTAAACACGACCTACACTTGATATGAAGTTAAGAAGAATCTCATAAAGGTTTCAAAGCATCCGCAAAACTCTGATATCAAATAATATCTTCACAAGTGTATCAAAATGGCGATAAATTACAAGATGATGTAAGATTATGTTTGGCCGATGATCTCAAGAAAGCTCAAGATCACAGTCAAAGACAAGTCAATGATAAATCAAAAGATCTCTGCCACAAACGTACAAGACATTAAAAGAAGAATCATATCTCTACGAGCCAAAGACTGAAGTGATTAAGTTTAGTATTTTTAGGGGTGACCTCCCTCAGGGGAGATTGTTAAAGATGTTTAGAAAAAAGACTCGCCACCCAGGTGTTTTTAAACTGTTTATTAATAGCTCGTAGTTAATAGTTTACCGTATGACTTTTGGTAATTAACCGGGTACTAATACCCGATATATTGTAAGAACTATATATATATATTCCTCTTCCAACTTTGGAAGAGGAATCTAGTCATTTATTCATTTTCCATTTAAACACACTTGTTTCTCTCTCTAGAAAACCTCTCATGTGTTTCTCTCTCTAGAAACTAGCAAAGTCCAAGAATCGACCCCGTGTTATGATATATGATATACCACAAGGTCAATTTTGATGAGATTGAAACTAAAAATATTGAGTTGGAACATCAAGTGGCGTCATTAATTAAGGAGAATGAACACTTGAAGTTGACTTACCAAAGCTTGTTTGATTCAATCAAAAAGTCGCGGGTTCAAACAAAAACTTCAAATGTAACACAAAACGAGGCAGAAAATCTAAAGTCTCAATTGTTTGAATTTGCAGAAACAAAGTTCAATAACATTTTGGGAAAGATTGAATTATTCAAAAAGAATCAATTTGATTCCTTTTCAAGATCAAATGTTGATTTTGTATTCTGACCTTTAAAAAGGATTCGGGGGAGAATATTATGGGATAAATGAAAATGTAAGTTTTCAACAAAGTTGTCGAGCTTGAAAAGTATTAACTCAACAAACAAAAGAATTTGATGATGTCAAGCATGAATTGCCGAACAAACACAGCTAAATTTGCGGCATATTTTGAAAAACTTGAAAAAACGAAAGTTGTTCTTGAACGACAATTGGCTCGTAAGGTTGACGATTCTAAAGCCGAAAAATATTGATTTTTGAAAGAATTTAATCATTTAAGGACTCAACGTGAAAATCTGAAATGGGGGGGGGGGTAAAGGGGGGGGGGGGGGGGGGGGGTGGGGGGGGAAAGGGGGGGGGGGGGGGGGGGGAGGGGGGGTGGGAAGGGAAGCGTGTGGAAACAAAGTTTGATAATTCTTTAATTTTGGGAAAACCACCGTTACTTAACAACGAAAGAGATCATCTTTTGAAACAAATTGCGTTTTTAGAATCAAAATTGGCATCACAATATATTCGTTCTTGTAAAAAAGAATATCATGAGTTGAGAACTTCGTATAATGCTTTAAAAGTAACATTTGATTCTCTTAATCGAAAAAAATGGAACATCAATGTTTTAAAATCTTCAAAACCAAAAGAAAGTGTTTCGGAAAAGGTTCACATGGGTGAATCCTCAAAACCATTTTCAAGAAGGGTTTCTCAGTTTATAACATATTCTTTACAAAAAGATAGAAAGTTTTCTAAGACATCTCAAAGTTTTGAAACATTTTTTCCTCAAAAGGGTTTTAAGACAAGAGCTTCAAATGCAAAGAATCAATCTTTTGAAACATCACACTCTTGTTTTACACCGGTAAAACAAGTGTGGAGGCCAATTAAGGAATCTCAAACTTTTGAAGCATCTACTTTTCAAAAGAGTTTTAAGACAAGTACTTTAAAAGGAAATAATCAAGTTTTTGGTTACTCCACACTCTCGTTTTACACCGATAAAACAAGTGTGGAGACCAAAGCAAAGATCATTTGAAAAATTTCAAAATATTCCAAAATAAAATGCTTTCAATGCAAAACAAGAATGACTTGGCTTTGAAAACCAAAAACAATGGAAGATTTTCAAACGCTTCAAAAATGAATTTTCAGAATGATACATCAAATGGTAACAATAAATGGAAATTTTCTTCACCAACAAGATTTAAAACTCCACATGAAACACCGAGTTTCAAAAATCAATGGAAAATCAAAAAGGATTTTAAATCTCCATTGATTCCACGAGAGTTTTTTTCAAATGAAACACCGGTTTCAAGCTCTCGTTGGAACTCAACATCTTTACATCGAATTGACACAACTTTAAAATGGTTTTCAAAACTTGGCAAACCCGTTAGCACCGTGCTTAAATGGGTTCCAAAGGTTGTTGTCTAAATTTAATGTAAATGGCTTGTAATCAATGTCAGATTGCAACCCGTGCTTTAAATAAAAGGAAAATGTACGTTTCAGTGCATTTATCCTTAACAACGAAAAGAGAAATCTTTTCGGTCTTGAGCTATTCAAACAAAACATTCAAAGTTTTGTAGCTCAAGTCATTGGTTTGTATTCAAATGTCAAATTGCAACCCGTGCTTTAAATAAAAGGAAAATATATGTTTCAGTGCATTTATCCTTAATAACGAAAAGAGAAATCTTTTCGGTCTTGAGCTATTCAAACAAAACATTCAAAGTTTTGTAGCTCAAGTCATTGGTTTGTATTCAAATGACAGATTGCAACCCGTGCTTTAAATAAAAGGAAAATGTACGTTTCAGTGCATTTATCCTTAACAACGAAAAGAGAAATCTTTTCGGTCTTGAGCTATTCAAACAAAATATTCAAAGTTTTGTAGCTCAAGTCAATTGGATTGTTAATTAAAATTTGATAACAACTCATTTTCAAAATAAAAGAAAAGTGTGACGTATCAGTGTCTCTTTAAACTTCAAAAAAAAGAGAAATCTCTTGTCCCCGAGCAAATTTTTATCCAACATCTTTTCAAGTGTGCTCGGGATATACGACTTCTAAGTAAATGTCAGCTTAGGACTCGTTCTTCAAATAAAGGAAAGTGTACATTTTTGTGCATTTATCCTAACAACGAGAAGCTTTCACCTTCTCGAACTTGAGTTTAGCTCAAGTAAATGTTTTTGAAAATGTTGAACACAATTTTTCAAGATTTTATCAAAAAGATTTTTCAAAATCTTTCAAAATTGTTGTTCCACACACTTCCCTTCTCTTGATACTTCAAAATTCGAATCATTTTTTTTTAAATGGATCAATTATATGAGGGTGAGTGTTTTAAAAATCAAATGCCTTTAAATGTTGTTGGATACATCTCATAAAAGTCAAATTATATGTATCCAAAACATTCGGTGGATCAAAAGGGGGTCTTCAGTAATAAACCAAGGCCTCTTAACTCCATCCCTCAATAATTGCGGGTGGCAAACAAAATGAAGTGTTTTATTATTGAGGTGGAGTATAAAGGAAAATGTTTTAAACAAATGAATAATAATCGATATAAAAAAATAGTTGTTGTCAAGTGTGTTTATATCGATAAGCGTACAAATGGTGAAGATTGTGCCCGGTTACTAACGTCCTGAATTAACAGATGAGCGAGTGAGCAATCTACTGACCATTCGCATTAATCTCCGACATAACTTGACACAACTAGTTTTTCAAATTTGTTTAGAACATTCAGAGAGTTCCAAGACAATAATCATGCTATATCCGTTTTCTCCCATGTGCTTTCAAAAACTCAAATAGCCATTTTAATCAATTGATATCAAAAATATCATATGATATGTTATTTTTGAGGGGGAGAAAATGTGATCAAGAAAGATAAAATGCCTAAGTTGTGTGGAATAACAAAATAATCTAAATACTCAAGTGCGGAACTCTATCCTCCTTGTGCAAAACTCTTTCAATATTATTATGCACATGTGTAGGGGGAGTATTTCTCAAAGGTGAAACTCTCAAAGTGTTAAAAGTTTTGATTTATATCAAACACTTTGATTGATTTTCAAAAGGTTTTATGGTTCTGATCTTAATACCCAACAACCAACTATCTCACAATGATCAAAAAAGGAATAAGGTGGTAAGGTTATGTATTATCCCATGATCCAATCAGAACCGGGGGGATTTACCCAGAGACATTCCATAGATATAATAAAAGTTCTTAGGTATGATAGAGTTGAATGTGAATGGGAAAAATGTTATCCAAGGCATGAGTTATCATCGGAACAACCCCAACAAGATGATAATAAGGACGCGTTGGTTTAACATTGAAGGAGTTGAAGAATGAAAAAGAAATGTATGGATAAAGGGTGAAAACAAAGAAGCCCTCCAAACAAACTTTAGGGAGAAACCGGGTCAATACATAATCTATCGGATATCACAAAGATGATATTTGATATTGAAGAAAGACATCATGGATCCAGTGATACACTGCTCAACCCTTCCTAGCCACTCAAGATTCTCTCAAAAGAATTCTTGTTTCATTGTTACAGAGATTAAATGCATAATCTATTGACATCTCACTCCGAGATTGTTGATATTGAAAAGGTGGCAGTCTACTCCAGCCTCTGATCACTAAAACCAAAACGCACTCATTGAGTCTAGAGCCAAAAGAGATCAATTCATAAATCTCACATAGGACACAAAAGTACATTTGTATTAAACATCAATGATACAAAAAGTACAAGAGTCGCTTCTATATCTATGTGACATTACATGTCTGAGTGACATTGCCGGAACATTCAAGAGTGATACGTAATAAAGTATTTCACAATGATTGAATGGAAATCCTACAAGTCCTAACATCAAGCCAACACTGAATGTAGGTCACTAATTTGAAAATGATTGCTTAATGATTTATTTTAGTGTTAACTAGCAATCTAAGTGATCTAGTAGTTATCGTGTTCTTTTAAAATTTGTTTTTAAAAAACACAAACAACATTTCCTTGATTTACTCAAGTGAAGTGTTGGATTACTAAGGTTACTTACGATGTCACAAGATTGATAGGAGAGATTGTTACTACTCTTACATTGCTACATTCATCTTCAACAACAACAACAATAATATCTCTACCTTCCCAAGCGAGTACACCATTGTATTCATGCCTTCATAACTCATACTCAAAGTTCAAAGATACACTTCCGCAACTCTGATAAATCAAAGGACTTACTCAAATCATCAAGGTCATGATCAAGACAATAGTTCTACATGAGGAAGATTGTTAGCTATCAAGGAAAGTATGAGTATGTTGGTCAAAAGCTTCAAAAGTCAAATCAAGATGGATTCACGGTAATTATGTTGGCAAAGCAGTGATGATACAAAAACATCTCAAACGCAAAAGATGAAAGAGAATGAAATGATAAAGATCAAGATCACAAGAGCATGAATTGTCTCGTTCCATACCACTTTACACAACAAGACTAAAGACAACGAGCATTAAAGATCAAAAATCAAAGGTCACAAGAGAGATCTCAATGATTATCCCTTAGGGGGAGATTGTTAGAAATAGAAAGTGTTGATCATTAATGTAATCAAAGAGAGATCTCAATGATCGTCCCTTACGGGGAGATTGTTAGAAACGATAAAAGTGATGATCTTATTGAGATAAAAGTCTTGTAATAATTAGTGAAATATTAAGTGTGTAATAGTTAGGTAAAGGTCTCGTGACTAAAATGTAGTCACAAGACAAGGCTAAGAGAAAACCATGAGCTAGTAGCTTACATTTGTAAATGGGTATAAATACCCCTCCCTACCTTACTTGTGAGGTGGTGCTTCTAATTCTATCTTCTTATTTCTCTCCCTCACTTTCTCTCTCTACTCTTTCTCTCCTCCTCCTTCTCTCTAACTACTTTCTCTCTTTACTATTTCTCTCTCTATAACAAACATACACAAACACCTAAACACACACTAGATAGCTTATTCAATCCTAAATCAAGACCTAACAAAGTTTGTAAACGAGCATGTATTCTTC